>OY821520.1:184276775-184453545 GCA_963682025.1 Cordilura impudica | reverse complement strand
GTTAAAAAAGGTATTCAGCCCATTCAATTTTAAATCTAGTTCTTTAGGTAAGGCAAAATTTAAAAAATAAAAATTAAAAATTAAAAATTAAAAATTTAAAATTAAAAATCAAAAATCAAAAATCAAAAATTAAAAATTAAAATTTAAAAATTAAAAATAAAAAATTAAAAATTAAAAATTAAAATTAAAAATTAAAAATTAAAAATTAAAAATTATAAATTAAAAATTAAAAATTAAAAATTAAAAATTAAAAATCAAAAATTAAAAATTAAAAATTAAAAATTAAAAATTAAAAATTAAAAATTAAAAATTAAAAATTAAAAATTAAAAATTAAAAATTAAAAATTAAAAATTAAAAATTAAAAATTAAAAATTAAAAATTAAAAATTAAAAATTAAAAATTAAAAATTAAAAATTAAAAATTTAAAAATTAAAAATTAAAAATTAAAAATTAAAAATTAAAAATTAAAAATTAAAAATTAAAAATCAAAAATTAAAAATTAAAAATTAAAAATTAAAAATTAAAAATTAAAAATTAAAAATTAAAAATTAAAAATTAAAAATTAAAAATTAAAAATTCAAAAATTAAAAATTAAAAATTAAAAATTAAAATTAAAAATTAAAAATTAAAAATTAAAAATTAAAAATTAAAAATTAAAAATTAAAAAATAAAAATTAAAAATTAAAAATTAAAAATTAAAAATTAAAAATTAAAAATTAAAAATTAAAAATTAAAAATTAAAAATTAAAAATTAAAAATTAAAAATTAAAAATTAAAATTAAAAATTAAAAATTAAAAATTAAAAATTAAAAATTAAAAATTAAAAATTAAAAATTAAAAATTAAAAATTAAAAATTAAAAATTAAAAATTAAAAATTAAAAATTAAAAATTAAAAATTAAAAATTAAAAATTAAAAATTAAAAATTAAAAATTAAAAATTAAAAATTAAAAATTAAAAATTAAAAATTAAAAATTAAAAATTAAAAATTAAAAATTAAAAATTAAAAATTAAAAATTAAAAAATTAAAAATTAAAAATTAAAAATTAAAAATTAAAAATTAAAAATTAAAAATTAAAATTAAAAATTAAAAATTAAAAATTAAAAATTAAAAATTAAAAATTAAAAATTAAAAATTAAAAATTAAAAATTAAAAATTAAAAATTAAAAATTAAAAATTAAAAATTAAAAATTAAAAATTAAAAATTAAAAATTAAAAATTAAAAATTAAAAATTAAAAATTAAAAATTAAAAATTAAAAATTAAAAATTAAAAATTAAAAATTAAAAATTAAAAATTAAAAATTAAAAATTAAAAATTAAAAATTAAAAATAAAAATAAAAATTAAAAATTAAAAATTAAAAATTAAAAATTAAAAATTAAAATTAAAAATTAAAAATTAAAAATTAAAAATTAAAAATTAAAAATTAAAAATTAAAAATTAAAAATTAAAAATTAAAAATTAAAAATTAAAAATTAAAAATTAAAAATTAAAAATTAAAATTAAAAATCAAAAATTAAAAATTAAAAATTAAAAATTAAAAATTAAAAATTAAAAATTAAAAATAAAAATTAAAAATTAAAAATTAAAAATTAAAAATTAAAAATTAAAAATTAAAAATTAAAAATTAAAAATTAAAAATTAAAAATTAAAAATTAAAAATTAAAAATTAAAAATTAAAAATTAAAAATTAAAAATTAAAATTTAAAAATTAAAAATTAAAAATTAAAAATTAAAAATTAAAAATTAAAAATTAAAAATTAAAAATTAAAAATTAAAAATTAAAAATTAAAAATTAAAAATTAAAAATTAAAAATTAAAAATTAAAAATTAAAAATTAAAAATTAAAAATTAAAAATTAAAAATTAAAAATTCAAAATTAAAAATTAAAAATTAAAAATTAAAAATTAAAAATTAAAAATTAAAAATTAAAAATTAAAAATTAAAAATTAAAAATTAAAAATTAAAAATTAAAAATTAAAAATGAAAAATTAAAAATTAAAAGTTAAAAATTAAAAATTAAAAATTAAAAATTAAAAATTAAAAATTAAAAATTAAAAATTAAAAATTAAAAATTAAAAATTAAAAATTAAAAATTAAAAATTAAAAATTAAAAATTAAAAATTAAAAATTAAAAATTAAAAATTAAAAATTAAAAATTAAAAATTAAACATTAAAAATTAAAAATTAAAAATTAAAAATTAAAAATTAAAAATTAAAAATTAAAAATTAAAAATTAAAAATTAAAAATTAAAAATTAAAAATTAAAAACTAAAAATTAAAAATTAAAAATTAAAAATTAAAAATTAAAAATTAAAAATTAAAAATTAAAAATTAAAAATTAAAAATTAAAAATTAAAAATTAAAAATTAAAAATTAAAAATTAAAAATCAAAAATTAAAAATTAAAAATTAAAAATTAAAAATTAAAAATTAAAAATTAAAAATTAAAAATTAAAAATTAAAAATTAAAAATTAAAAATTAAAAATTAAAAATTAAAAATTAAAAATCAAAAATTAAAAATTAAAAATTAAAAGTAAAAATTAAAAATTAAAAATTAAAATTTAAAAATTAAAAATTAAAAATTAAAAATTAAAAATTAAAAATTAAAATTAAAAATTAAAAATTAAAAATTAAAAATTAAAAATTAAAAATTAAAAATTAAAAATTAAAAATTAAAAATTAAAAATTAAAAAATAAAAATTAAAAATTAAAAATTAAAAATTAAAAATTAAAAATTAAAAATTAAAAATTAAAAATTAAAAATTAAAAATTAAAAATTAAAAATTAAAAATTAAAAATTAAAAATTAAAAATTAAAAATTAAAAATTAAAAATTAAAAATTAAAAATTAAAAATTAAAAATTAAAAATTAAAAATTAAAAATTAAAAATTAAAAATTAAAAATTAAAAATTAAAAATTAAAAATTAAAAATTAAAAATTAAAAATTAAAAATTAAAAATTAAAAATTTAAAATTAAAATTAAAAATTAAAAATTAAAAATTAAAAATTAAAAATTAAAAATTAAAAATTAAAAATTAAAAATTAAAAATTAAAAATTAAAAATTAAAAATTAAAAATTAAAAATTAAAAATTAAAAATTAAAAATTAAAAATTAAAAATTAAAAATTAAAAATTAAAAATTAAAAATTAAAAATTAAAGATTAAAAATTAAAAATTAAAAATTAAAAATTAAAAATTAAAAATTAAAAATTAAAAATTAAAAATTAAAAATTAAAAATTAAAAATTAAAAATTTAAAATTAAATATTAAAAATTAAAAAACTAAAAATTTAAAATTAATAGTTCAAAATTTTAGTTTCTTACCTGTTTTTATTATTATTTTTTTTTTTTTTTATTAAAAAAATTATTTTATTTTATTTTTGGTGTTCTATGAGTACTTAGGGGTTTTCGACTCTAGTAAAAGAAATATAATAAAATTTTTCAAATAGTAATTAATTCATTTTAAGGACCATTGTTTTTTATATACAAATTGGCCAACAAGAAACCCAATTAACTTTAAAATAATTGGTATCGGAAACAGTTTCAAAGTGGTAGCCGTACCCAATATTGGGTGGAGGGTATCAAAAATTCGGCACAGCCGTATTTAACTGTCTTATTAAAATTGACTTTAATACAATTTGTTACTATGTAAGCTTTCGTATAAGAAAAAAACGAATGACCCGCAGCTAGAGAGATACTGTTGAAGAGTAACTCATTTGGATTTTGATACAGCAACGGGGAGCATCAATAAAGAAATTTTAAATTAACTCAAAACTGTCTCTCTTATTTCAGAACTTATTATTGTTATTATTAAACGACTTTTTATGAGATTTATGTAATATGTCAATCCTTGTTAAATTGCAAATAAATCAAAGAAAACCTTCCAAAAAAACCGAGTTTTTATTCCTCTATAGATTTTAAGGAGCGAAGGCCATCTCCGATCAAAAAGAACCCTACAATCATCATTAAAGTACAAACAATTGGCTTACTCACACCAATTGTTTTCAGATTGTGTGATCGTTATTTCCATAGACAGACAGACAGACGGAAAAATTCTGTCGCAATCAACTTCTCGTGTTATAAGGATCAAAAAAATATATGTTTTATAAGGTCTCCGCATTTATTTCGATGCGTGGTAGACGGAATTACAAACTGATATATACCCTCTGCACAGCGGTGCAGAGGTGTAAATATATATATATATATGTAGAGGGTATAAAAAGTAGTAAAATTATAAAATTTTTAAGAATCTTCTTTGACATTTCAATCTTATAATAGAAACACTGCTTATGTCAAAATAAAATTAAATACCTATTTGAATATTTGTGAATATTTTATTAAAATAAAATCAAATGACAAATTTCTTAGATGGTGGAATTCTCTGAATCCACTCACCAACATGCACAAGCCACTCCAAACAGTCCTTAGGGTGTACGGAGCTGGAGAATGTTGTTAAATTTGTAAGAAAAAAATTAACTTTGTCATTGACTTATGTGCAGCACAGCCGAACCGTGAACAAAGTATTATCACATTTTTAGAATACAAAAAACATGTTTAATCACAACAAACATTAAATACGCCTACATAGAGATTTAAACACCGAGAAGAAAAAAACCAGAAGGAAAATTAACAGCACCAAAAATACACACGAAAACATTTAATAAAACATACAATACACACCAACGGGGCTTAAATATTTTTTGCTGTTTAAAAATTTAATCAGAAAATGTTTAAAAACACTCGTATTATAAATAGGAAAAACAAAAACTTAACTTATGCTTTAAATAACCCAGTTAACATTGAGGATGGTACTTGGCTCAAAAGCGATTTTCTCTTTGAAGATGTTCGCTCTTATTCAGTTAAATTTTATGGCGTTAACAGAGTTTTTCGTAGTCACTTCTGAATCCTTTTGGACGGTTTCAACAAATTTATAGAACATAAATCTCTTATGCAAGATCAGGAAATATTTTTAAACTAAACTAAGGAGGCCGATGGTACGAGTAAGTGACAGTATTTTCCTTACCAGGTTCAAAAACCATAAACTTGATAAAATAATTGTAGGATGCTAACGTCAATGTGTATTCTTAATTAGAGATGCGCAGTGTTACAGAGTCAATCAGTCAGTAATGAGCGTAAATATATTAATTTGAATCAAATTTAAGAATCCTTCAAAAGTTGCAGCTTCAGAATATTGTTGGCTTTTTTTTAATTTAAACCACAGGTTTTATTACGAATTTTTGAGTAATCTTATCTATTTTAGATTTATGCGTTTCTTTCACAATTTTTCAAATAATTTCTCATATGGTCCACTGGCTGTATGGCAGCCAGGTGTATGCGTATGAACATAAGAGTACGAGTATATGTTTGAGTGGCATGATAAAAAACAAAACAGAAAACTTTACAATTTTGTTGATTGCTATCGGATTCATTTGCCACAATACGCCGCTGTTGTCGTCCCTAACGGTAGAGCGCTGTCTCGTTCACAGGTGAGTTTGGGAAGCAATTGTCAAGAGATTGTTGGGTGTTTATTTATTTATTTTTTTATTTATTTACTTTTTTTACACAAAACAGCAACAACCAAAAACGAAGGTAAAACATTTTGTTAAATATGTTTAATTTATTTTTTTTTTGTTTTTTCATTATTTATTTTTATACCAAACAAGCGTTTTATTACCAAAATGTGCTTCAACAACAAAATGTTTGTGCTCGTTTATAACGAAGTTTTCTGTTATACTCGTAGCTGAATCTTGTTTCCTTTTTTTTTTTTGTTGCTGTTGTATTTATTGTTGAATTTGCAGTAGTTGGAAAATGGCCGTGTGTTGTATGGCACGCACCAGCATCAAGCAACTACCATCATTGTTATTTGTTAAGGGGATTATTGCTTTTAAAATTACAATACGACAACTACAGCAATAACAACAAGTAAAAATAATTGTTATTTTATAATAAATGAAACTAAATACATTTGTATCATGCATGGTTTTCTGACATGTGACGGCTAAAGCTCATAGTGTTCTGTTCTTGGTCTTAAATAGCCAACTAAAAAATTTTTTAAATAAATAAAATTTTATAAGAAATATTTTAACTAAATCGAATTCTATATCTTTTTTGAGGTAAGAAATTTTCTATATGTGACCTTCTCCGAGAAAAGGGACCTAGTGTGTGAAAATTAAGTTTTGAGAAAAAAAAACGCATTAAAAGTTTCTACACCCTTTTAGGTACCAGAATCCACAGTTTTTGACACAACCCGTTTTTTGACACACTAGCTCCCTTTTCTCGGAGAAGGTCACATATACGTAAGTCATTTTTTTCAGAGCATATTGATGAAAATTTGTAAACTTGATATTCCAAGTGTGCAATTTATATTCTGACATATTTTTAGTAAAACTAAAAATTTTGTACATATATTTTCATAAAAAAATTTAATCGTTTTGGGGATATTGCGATCCATTGTTTTAAATTTATTTCAAGTTCAGTATTGCAAAATCTTTATATATAAAATCGTTATAGCGTTTGTTTGACATGAATGATCTCCGGAACCATAAGAGGAATCGAGTTAATATTGTTCGGTTCAAATTCTTCTGTTGGATTAGTTGGTGTGAAAACTCAATGTCGAAGTAAATATGTACCATTTCATATCTAGAGTATTATCATAGCGAGAGTTTTAGTACTTTTTGTGAGTTAATTAACTACAAGTGTGCATAGTCAAGGCTAAAATATGCGAGATTGAATAGAAGGGCGAGCCACCCCATACAAAAATAAATATCAAAAGTGCTATGAATGCAAGACCCTTTAAACTGTATGTGAGTCCATAAATTACGTATTTATGCTAAAAACGGGTAGAATTGGTTAGCAGGCATGGCACTTCCGATACAGAGTAAATATCGCCAAATTACTGGAATATTATAATAGTGGAACTTTGTATTACTCCATATATTATGGATTAAGTAGTCGGGCCGAAAATTGGAGTAATCGAATAAGATGGTCTGGATCGTAACATTGGGCGTGGTACCTTCAATTTAAATTAATATATATGTATGATATTTGGAATCATGAATTTTCGTGGTTATTAATGTAAATATTAAAGTAAACAAGTAAAAAAATTATAGTCGGTCTAGACCGACTATACGATACCCTATACCATGCGTTTAGAAACCCTATCTCTTAGGCCCAACTAACTGGACATTGAAAATAAGCAAAAACCAAATTTGAGTGGGATTTTTATTAATTTTTTTTTGGCTGCAGATATGAAAAAGTTCATATCGGATGCTATATCTATAAAGGGACTAGGTCCAAAAATGGACCGATCCTGATCATGTTTGGTAAAGTCTCTTGTATTTTGCAAAAATATGTACAAACAAAATTTGAGAAGAATCAGTGCAATATTTTTGTTTTTTAATAGATTTAAGTGAAGGTCGGGAAGCAGCTCTATATGGGGTCAAAGGGATCATTTTTGGACTACTCATTAGTGGATGAAATGAACGCATACAAACCCAATTTGAGTAAGATCTATATGACAATTTGGATCTTATGGCAATTTATGTCGATTTCATATGGGTAATTTGTATGGGGGCTAGGTCTGAACATGGACCGATCCTCACCAATTTCAATAGCGTTCATCCCATGGCCGATAAAGCTTATATACCAAATTTCGTCAAAATATATTCATATTTGCGACCTGCAGTTTGATTACAAGCTTTACATGGACACACAGACGGACGGACGGACGGACGGACATTGTTAAATCAACTCAGAAAGTGATTCTGATGCGATCGGTATAATTAAAGATGGGTCTAGGTCAAATATTTATACCCTATACCACTATGTGGTTTGGGTATAATGACTTTGTGCTGCTGTTTGTAACAACCAAAAATATTTGACATCCGGACGGACGGACATTGTTAAATCAACTCAGAAAGTGATTCTGATTCGATCGGTATAATTAAAGATGGGTCTAGGTCAAATATTTATACCCTATACCACTATGTGGTTTGGGTATAATGACTTTGTGCTGCTGTTTGTAACAACCAAAAATATTTGACCTAGACCCATCTTTAATTATACCGATCGAATCAGAATCACTTTCTGAGTTGATTTAACAATGTCCGTCCGTCCGTCCGTCCGTCCGTCCGTCTGTGTGTCCATGTAAAGCTTGTAATCAAACTGCAGGTCGCAAATATGAATATATTTTGATGAAATTTGGTATATAAGCTTTTATCGGCCATGGGATGAACGCTATTGAAATTGGTGAGAAACGGTCCATGTTCAGACCTAGCCCCAATACAAATTACCCATATGAAATCGACATAAATTGCCATAAGATCCAAATTGTCATATAGATCTTACTCAAATTGGGTTTGTATGCGTTCATTACATCCACTAATGGGTAGTCCAAAAATGATCCCTTTGACCCCATATAGAGCTGCTTCCCGAACTTCACTTAAATCTATTAAAAAACAAAAATATTGCACTGATTCTTCTCAAATTTTGTTTGTACATATTTTTGCAAAATACAAGAGACTTTACCAAACATGATCAGGATCGGTCCATTTTTGGACCTAGTCCCTTAATAGATATAGCATCCGATATGAACTTTTTCATACCTGCAGCCAAAAAAATTAATAAAAATCCCACTCAAATTTGGTTTATGCTTATTTTCTATATCGAAGTAGTTGGACCGAAAGATAGGGTCTCTAAACCATGGTATAGGGTATCATATAGTCGGTCTAGACCGACTATAATTTTCTTACTTGTTTTGGTTGTTACAAACAGCAGCACAAAGTCATTATACCCAAACCACACAGTGGTATAGGGTATAAAAATTAGCAGACACAGGAGAATGGATATGGTACTGGTCATAGATTATGAATATATATTGTAGTCATTTTATATATTATTTGGCAAATAATTTATTTTGTATGAAGAATTCATGCATTTCAGGATTTTCTACCATAAACGCATTTTTGCAAGTTTCAGTGATCCCATTGCTGATTTGAGGAGAATTCTTCGCAACAATTCTGAGAAAACAATTCTTCGAAAAAAAATCTTCGAAACCAATTCTTCGAAAAAACAATTCACCGAATAGCAGTTCTTCTTATAAAAATTCTTTGAAAACAATACTTCGAAAACAATTCTTCGAATAACAATTCTTCGAAAATAATTTTTCGAAAAACAATTCTTCGAATAACATCGAGGTTTTCAACTATAGTGTGAAATAATCAGCGATTTTCAACTATAGTGGGGAATAGTCATAGGTTTTCAATTATTGCGGGGAATAACCATAGAGATTTTCAACCATAACGGAGAATAAAAATATGTTCAAAGCGATTTTCAATGACAGTGAGAAATAGACTCCGGGTACGGCAAATAGCGGAGTTAATGCATGCTACGATTATACAAGCTCAACACGCTTTTACTTTCGATTTTCAAAATTGTTTTCGAAAAATTGTTATTCGAAGAATTGCTATTCGAAGAATTGTTTACGAAGAATTTTTATTCGAAGAACTGCTATTCGAAGAATTGTTTTTTCGAAGAATTGTTTTCGAAGAATTGTTTTCGAAGAATTTTCCGCCGACCCCCATTGCTATACAGAGGCCATTTTGCTTTGCTTTGTTATTTGAATCGCATTCAAAAGCCCAATATCTTGCACGGCCCTTAGTTTAAGTCAGTTGCGTCTATTCGTATATATTGCTAAGAAATTGCCATTAGGTTTTATATATGTAGTCCCTAACTGCCAATTTACTGTAATGCCATAATGCAAGACCCAGATTTATTTTGAAATATTATTGTAACATAGCAACTGCTTCTTCTTCTATATCTATAAATAGCCTGTCAAATTAAAAACTTTATCGGGAACCTAATTTTTTTTTTTGTGGAGTATATATTTTTCCCGGACATTTCCTCTAGTAATGTATTGTATTCCAAAAAGATGGTTCTGAGAAAAACGAAGTTAAAAGAAAATAAGTTTTTAAAATATTTTAATTTTTTTTTTTTTAATCGTAAATAAATATTAGTTGTAATATTTGTTTTAGGTTAATCATTAAGTCTTAATTAAATTAGATAAAGACTGTTTTAAACAGTTAATACAAAAATTAAAGTGGCCTAGGCCTATTTGGAATCCATTTAAAAAGAACTATATTGATAGGAACTGAGGGTTAAGCCATCTTGGCTCCATTTATTAAAACATACAAAATTTCTTCAGATAAATAATAAATAATAAAAATAATTTTTAGCGTTTTAAATAATACAAATTAATAATAATAATTATTCGTCTTCTTCCTGAATATCTTCGCCTTCGGCTCTCGAATTTGTTTTTAAATTAGTTTTTATGTATTGTCGATCTTGTGTTGTAATAATAATTAGTTATTTATAGTTCGGTTCGAGATCATGTATACATTTTCTAATACTAGAAAAGATAATACTTTTATGCAATGTAAGAGAAATTTGGAAAAAAATTGAAGACAGCGCTAGATGGAGTAGCTACTTCCGAACTATAAATAACTAATTATTATTACAACACAAGATCGACAATACATAAAAACTAACATACAAAACATACGGTCCAATGCAATTGTGATAAATCTGTTAAGATTTCACATGTCATTACAGTTCCCATCTATGGGACGTTTGGCAAAACAAAAAAGAGTTTTTTTCACATTACGAGATTTGTAATTGATCAAAGCGATGTTAATGTAGAGAAAGTTATAAATTGGAAAAAAACTCTGCTTGTTCGTTCTAACTCTCGTATGAAAAGAACGAAAAAACATTTCTCATGTTCTTTTCTTTCTGAGTTAAATAGTTGATTAAGCATGAGTTGAAGCAATAGGCAAAAGGATGCTGAAGATGAACAAGTCGCTTTGTTCGAAAGTAGCTACTCCATCTAGCGCTGTCTTCAATTTTTTCCAAATTTCTCTTACATTGCATAAAAGTATTATCTTTTCTAGTATTAGAAAATGTATGCATGATCTCGAACCGAACTATAAATAACTAATTGTTTTTAAATTATTATAAAATGCTTGCTTTATAGGAGGTATGAACTCTTTGAATTCCTGTAAATCCTTTAACTTTGTAGCTTAAATGAATCTTCCTCCAGGATAAAGCGGTTCCTGTTCCAAATCTACGAAGTTGCTGGAGTTCTCTTTGAAATAGCAACTCTTTAAATAAAACATCTATGTTATTTGAATATTTGTATTGAATTATAAATGACTTCACATTTTGGGGTCGAAGCCACAGAATCTTAAGCCATTCAACTTTTGAAGTCTTGTCTGCGGAGATTTTTCTGTTTGTCACTAGTTTATCGATTAAGGATATGCTTTTAATATCATCTGCCGTCACCTTTACCAAGTGAAATGGTTGCCTTTTTTTGCCGTGATGATTACACGATCCCAATCTTTTCAATGAGACCAAATTTGTGATCTATCTGTTCCTCTGGGACGGTCGAATTATTCACCATGTATGTGCAAATAGTGTTCATTCTTATGTTCCGGTTTTGGCCACCACATTGATCGCTATACATTATTAAGTTCTTACATTTGACATTTGCTTTCACGTAATGCATAATGCAAGACCCTATTTCCTGTGGGCCACGTGAAGCTATTCCCTCATTCCAGGTATACATGAATGACCTGTTCGTGATAAGGTCATGAATACCAAGACCATAGGTCCATAGCTGTCTTTTGTAGTAAGCTACCCCTGTGGAAATGACTGGTGTCGGCAGAGTTTTCATAAGATCAAATGCTATAACTGCATATTCTTCCTTGTTAAGTTTCAAGAAGGATCACCTGCGGCTTCGATTTTTACTTTAAAAGAATCACATTTTTTGCAATTGTCGGAAATTGGAGCTCGAAAATGCAAATTTAAGTTTTCTGAAAAGATTTTGGTGAAAACGAATTTAGGTACAACTTTGTCCATTTCTACAGTTCCGCGATACAGCTCGTACATAATCGATGTGTTTAAGGTAGGTGCGAGAAATTCGCTTTGAATATTCTTATTTCTTGAATAGTGGGAGCTATACCTCAAAAATTTATTGATAAATTCTTTCACGATTTCTGTAGCTTCAACGCTGGTCTTATAATGGGGTGGGTGTCTTCCTCTTTAGTCCAATTTTGGTGTAGTTGTGCCACTTTTAGGTGCTCTATGCTTAAGTACACGTGTAATACGACCATCGGTTATTTGTAAGATCTGCTTAAAATATGTTTTGCAGACATGCATTCCGAAATTATTTACTCCAGGAAGTTTGTAAATTCTTGTACTAGATTTTCGGCTTTCGCCAATAGACTTCTTATAAGATCTTCTTGTTTCAATTACTGCAATTTGTCCACATAAATAAGCATTTTGCAAATCGTGATCATCAATTTTATAAAAATATTTCGCAAATTATTATCACTGAAATGTTTATGACATTTTAACGGACATGGACATTCAAGTGCATTAAGTATTTTAGCTGGCTTCATAACTCCTTTCACACTTTGATAAGATTTTCCGGAATTTCTCTGAACTTTACCTACGTGCTTTTTCCAGTTAGATTCGTTGGCAATCCGTTTTCTAGTAGATATATTCAATTCATTGCTGCTTTCAACTTCGATATCTGGTTCACCTGACCTGCTTTCATTTTCTGTTATTCCGATCTGGAATTCTGTTGCCGCAAGTCCCGATGTCCCAGGCAATGTATCTTCGGAAGAGCGCGATGAAATTGATGACCCACTTGGTGTTGGGACGTACTCCGATCCAGAATTTTCGAAGTCTTGTAAACTCATCAGCATCAGACATGTTTATTCACGTACTATTTTTTTTTCTTGCTAATACATTTTCAATTAAAAAAACTGATAACACACTTCAATAGATCTTATGAACTTACCTTTGACAAACTAGTGGATTTATTATTTAAACAAGAATAACTATTTAACGAGCTATACCGATACTTACAAAAAAGAAAGTTTTTACTTACAAAAAATAAGGTTGATTTTTAAAAATCAACAGACATTTCTCGGCCCACTCGATCGTTTCGCTTCAGGAACATTAAAAAATTTGAACACCCATTGCTAACTTGATTTATTTTTCGAATATACTCTTGACTAACACGTAACATTCGTTTTTGGCCTAACCCACACATATTTTTAATTTCTAGGATTCGATTTGGCCTAAGCGGCTTAGGCCATTATGGCATCCACATTTTTTTGAACTTTGCATAGTGGAAAAACATTTTTTAGCAGGTAGTGTAACCTAGTGTTATACTATGCAATAGCGAGTTTTTTTAGTATTTATTTCAAAAGGTTCCGGTTAGATCAGCATGGTCAGTTTGATTTTTTGAAAATGAGGGTTAGGCCGTTTTGGCGCTGAGCGCCTCAAATATGCTCGAAGTAATGTAGAAAGTCTACTGTTAGAGCATTCACAGCTTCATGTAGATCTTTGTCATATCTGGAATAAGGTTTACATTATACATTTGCATATTGACAGCAAATTCTGTATCACGGTTACCATGTTCACTTAAAGCCAACCACAATAGAAAGCGGATGAGTCTTTTGTAAAGACATGTTCCTATCCTCATTCTTTTCTGCCTCAGTGGTAGCAACAGCAGTTTTTTTTTATTCCATGACTATTAAGAGTCTTATAATTAAAGTAAATGATCGGTAAAATGTGATATTAAATAAATGAACATTATTTAATGAAAATATAACATAATCTCAAATTTTTACGAAAATAAGGCAACAAAAATAATTTTGACATATATTCAAACAAAGCACAGTTTAAGCAATATTTAAATGCTATTGAAAAATTGAAAAATTGCAAAACTTGTTTCCTTAAATGTCCTAAGTTGCTTAAACAATATATAGTTGGCGGTAGGAAGTTCCAAAGATGACGTCATCTATATATTAATACGTGAAGGTAAATTTTTAGTTCCCTTTTAAGCAACATGCGGGCACGGAAAAGTGTGCAAATTGGCATAGTTATAATTCATATGGAGGATAAGCTGAGGATGATCAAATTTGTGTTTACTCTGTCTTAAAAATATATTTAATAAAATAAAATAAAATATTTGTAATAATTCGTTACACCCTGTTAATGCGAATGATTTAAATTATATATCAGACGCTCTGTGCTGAATTGTGAATTGCTTAAATTGATTAACATACCCTTATTCTCATTTAAATATTCATAAATTTTTTATACACAGTTGAAAAAACATTGGAAGAAAAAAATTTAAAGAAAAATAATATTTCCTAGAATTTTCACTCGAATTTCGAATGCTGGGCTATACTAGTTGTATTTAAAACTGTCTTATTAAAATTATGAGTTTTAAATAATGATATCCGATGAAGGCTCACGTGTAAGCATAAGCTTATGTATCAGTATCAGTGATCGTAACTTCAAGAAATTGCAAAAACTTACACCGTAAAGCTATCGTTCATATAGTGGGATGATCTTTGCAAATTATGGACGTATCTTAATATAAAATTGAACGTAGTTGTTAATTTCCTAGAGCTAATAGATCACAACTATCAAATAGTTCACATCCATACAATAAAGTTGGAAAGGTTTTTGGAAGTAAAACTTGTAAATGGACTGGGGTAAGCCTGTTGAGTTTTCCACTGTGAACGAAGTATTGAAATTTTTATCATTAGACCAGGTTTTATTGAAAACAATTCCAAGGCTTTCGGTTTTTTGTGTAATTTCGATAATCTGGCGGTTAAGAATAATATCAGGTATATCGGGTGGATTTAGACATAGCGCATTTGCCATGGCCCATAAATGAATTTGTTCAAGACCTACATATTGGTTCGCAACACAGTCATTTGACCGTACTCTGACCTTGAAAAAAAAAGCTTCATAATCCTACCTTTGTGAAGTTTTCTACTTCTTGTATGCACCTTATATGGAAATGAGTTTATTTTGCAAAAAAAAACATTATTTTATTTAAACAAAAATCAGTTATCATATAACTTTACATATAAAGTAATAAATTAAGTATAGCTCTACATATTTTCTATACAGCAGATGTTTTTTTGCAAAGACAGCAAGCTAACTCATGGTTATAATTTGCTTTCGCGTTCTTTTCTTGCAAGTAACATACTCATCTGCCTTTTTTTTTTCAATAATGCCACACGAGAGACAGAGTTTAGTTCAGGTAAATTCTACCACACAGAAGTAGCACGTGTACCTCGTTTTCTCTGCGCCCTGTACGATTGGGGAAGAGCAAGTCCAATTTAACCAATTTTGTTATAAAATTATTTTTTATGTGTTAAAACTGTCTATATGTTTTCAAATAAAGTAAATAATAAAAAGAACGCGGTGTTTAATTGATTGAAGAGTATAATAACATATTAAAAAAGAACGAACAAGAAAAGCAATGTTTATTGCAAGTCGTAAGATATTACACAAAACAATTTTAATCGCATACTAAATCATCCTTAAATACACCAAAATAAATAGAATTAAATTTATATTTCATATTCTTTTGAATAAATTATTTTTTATTAGCTCTGGGGCATTTGTGGGTCTTCTTATTTTATTTAGAAAAATATAGATAGTATTTACACATAAAAAATAATTTTATAACAAAATTGGTTAAAAGTCGTTTTAATTAAATTCGCAGATAAACAGATAATTGCACCAAAGATATATCACAATGGATTATTTTGATCCTAGGAGCACTGAAGGGTTAAATAAATAAAAATTAACCAAATTATTTTTCTTAAATTCTAAATAGTGGTTTCATCGAGTGTAATAGAAAAACTCGTTTTCGGTAATTTTTATTTAAAAATATTTAAAAAAAAAGCTGTTCTTGGCAAATAATGGGTTAGCGTTCTCGGGTTAATCCCAAATTATAGGAGAGGAAGTCCTATACATTTGGTTATTATATTTTAAGCGTCGCATCTAAAAATTCGACAGCACTTACAAAATATTTGAATTTTTTGAATAAATTGTCTTTTATTATCTTGGGGTAATATATGACCCCAATTACAAAAGGGTTAATGGGGTCATATTATTTTTTTCCGAAACCACAGGCTACTAAGATAAAACATAACATTTGAAAGTAGAAAAATGATGAAGTTTTGGTACAAGGTATTTAGAAATTTAGAAAGAGTACATTTACAGAATATTTTACAAAAATCCTATTTTTCTCGAAATCCGCAAAAAAATATAATCCTTGTCAAAAAAATTCTGTAGCAGTGATTTACTTAAAAATTCACAAAGTTATTCTGTAACATGTATTTAACAAAACCTTAAAGCGCCAGATCAATTTTTTGAAATTTTGTTTAAGAAAATTTTTTAAAACTTTAAAAAGTAGTTTTCAAAATTTTATCAAAAAAATTTCTCTTTTTCGGTCTCAATGCGCAATAGGTTACGACGTGGTAATAAACCAGTACTTCATATCTGAGTACTTATAGGTATAGAGAGCAAAAAAAATTTATAACTTTTATCAATTTCTCAAAGTTGAAAAAAATGGCATCAAATTTCATGACCTAGTTTTTTTTTTGGCACAAAAGTGATCTGGGGCATTTGCTATTTCTTGGTGAGTTTTTAATCGATTTTGAAGTTTTATAGCTTTTTGAAAAGATAATTTAACACTGATCCCGAATTGTGTAAAACTTTGTCGGAAAACTTAAACTGTAGAACGAAATTTTCGTAAAATCTGAAAAATAAGACATATTTTCCCCATATAAACACACTTGAAATTTTCAATCGCGTTGAGCACCCTCTAAATGTTTTTTGATTAGCCCAAAACTCTGGATTTCTCAGTTTTTTTTGCTACTCGCATATTTCTAGGGGGTGGAACCGAGTGTTTGAAAACTTTTCTTTATTATGTGCATTAATCTTTCTTTTTCAGTATCTTTGGTAAATTCGAATGTGCAATGAAAAAGTGGAGCCTTCTTATTTGTAACAGTTTTTGGAATCTGGTTTGCTTTGCCTAAATCCACAACCTCCTTGGAAACCACATAGCTGTTCATCTACAGTGACGTAAGGGTTTAAAAGCATTGGTAACATTTCAGACCACATATCCCACAGATGACCCATAGTCGACGACTTATTTTATCACCGTGGACCGAAAGTGACATCGAACAGCTCGATATTTATATAGGTATATTCAATAACATGCAACTTACTTGTGAACGCCAGCTAATATTAAAACAGCCAAGTACGCATGAAGCATCGACTTCTTCACGGTTTTCATTATTTAGCCCGCCAAATGGTAGCCAGAAACTTTCTGCACGTCAATCGGTTGTTAATGTGAGTAGTCAATCCAAAAATGTGCGTTGCATCTCCCGTACAAAATATATTATCTGGAGTACTATAAGCCCGATAAGTTATGTGAAAAATGGGCGGGATCAAACCAGTGAGCGTGGCACCTCCCACACATGGTAAATATATATCATCATAATTAACAACAAAAATATTCACTAGAAATAAGTTATGTAGCAAAACAACATTTGCCGGGTCAGCTAATCTATATGTATAAAAAGCAGTGTACATTTGATGTCATCACTAACTGCGGAAACGGGTCGACTCAATATTTTAGTTGAAATAGGATAGTTACGAAAAATTTGATAAATGTTCATTTAATTGTTTAATATTGTTTATATGTATGTCCACGAATCTATATTATTAATAGGCAAGGCGGATTTTTGTGACTGCTTTTACGCTTTTAGCTATCAACAGGTTTTGATAAAAAAATATACCATTTGAAGGGTATTTCATTGCAGATTTCGACCATATTTACAGATGTGCACTATCTGGTATATTTTTTTGGAGTAATATTCATTTAAAGTTGCTACTAACGCATACATAGAACACAAAATGTGTGAGTGTTTATTATAAATATCCAAGGCCCTGTATTGAATTGCGAATCGGCCAAAATTGAGTTGCATACCTTTAGGCTCTTATAAAACTATTTATTAAAAAACCCATTTATATATCTTTTTTTGTGTTCCACAAATATTTATAATGAAATTTAATGAATTTTATTTAAATATTCATAAATTTTATATACATATATATATATAGATTAAAAAACATTGAAAGAAAAAGATTTTATGAGAAAATAAAATTTCCTAGAATTTGCACCCGAATTTCTAGTACTGGGCTCTACTAGTATATACTAATCTCAGCATGTAAAGATGAACTTTTATCTGTTAAAAAATATTTGACTCTTCTTTAATTATTAGACCGCGTAGACCGACTTTTGCTTCCTACGTTTATTTTTTTATTAAACTATCTTACTATCTTTAAATTAACAATCTAATTCAGATAAAAATATCTAGTAAATAATTTTCCCTGCCGAACTTCGCTTATTGACATGTACCTTTTCATAATCAATTTTCCTTCGAAGTTTGTAATGTGCATTTTAAACATATTTCATATTGCGGATACACAATATATTTTGTTTTTCATTTAGTGCAAAAGTTATCAAATTCTTTGGCGTTCTTACTCATATAGCTGCCTTTGATAAAACATGGATTTTGCAACTTATATCCGGTAACACTTAACGACTGTGTATTTAGAATATCAATGGCAGTTTTTTTGCTATTTTTAATTTTGGCGATTTTTCAAGAATTTTCTTGGCGATTTTTGTTTTTTGCGATTTTCGGATTTGGCGATTTTTGCATTTTTGCGATTCCGCCCTAAGTTGCAAGGTTATCGCTTTCATATTGCTTCACATTTTACTGTATAGGAGGTGCAACGCCCACTAATCATCTCCCACCTATTTTTTATCTGATTAATAAAATTAATATCTGATGGATCACATGAATAGTAGATGACCTCAGACAAATTTTGAAATTTTTCTCTGTTATTGCACTCAAGTACTCGCCCACTTAGTATTTATAGCAAACAAACATATTATATATCTGTGGTCACAAATATTAACCGCCTAAGTCGAAAATAATGCTTTCGAGAAAAAAAAACTTTTTATATAAATGTAATGGGGCTGCATTACGACTTAGGTCAGTATGTTTCTATTAATAACTTTTTAGAAAACATTGTTAGAGAAATGGGGATTTCACTTAAATATAAAGTATTGATAGTAGAATATGTCGGTTATCGATTGATACAATACAATTTTTTTTTAAGTTAATATCTGGATAGCAGTGGTTGCAATACCGAGTTAACGATACAGGTGAATGATATCAAAGATTCGGCACAGCTGAATTTAACACTCTTACTTATTCTGTAATCATCAAGCATAATAATATGGTAGTATATTGGTATACCAAAATTCGGCTGGCACATATTCCGTTGCTACAACGAATCTGTTCTCTGTGTGTATGGCCAGCACAATAAAACCCTTCCTGGGAGCTTCGTATTATAAATATATTTAGATTTAGCAGATATCTTATGACTTGAAGACTCAAAATAATATTTTGACTGACTTTCTGTGCCTCCAAATTTAGAGTAAGACTGGTCATTCTTAATATAGTTAAATGAAGATGAAAAATAATTTGGGAAAATTGAAGCAAACTACATCTTAACACATTTTCTTTCTCTCGGAGCTAGCTGGGTAGTTATTTAATTTATTTTTTCAATGCCTATGAATTGTAAATAATTATTGATGGTGATTATTTTGTGGCATTTTCCATGATTTTTATATCCTATACCACTATGTGGTTTGGGTATATTGACTTTATGCTGCTGTTTGTAACTACCAAAAATATTTGACCAAGACCCATCTTTTATTATACCGATCGACTCCGTCCGTCCGTCTGTATGTCCATGTAAACATTGTAATCAAACTACAGGTCGCAAATGTGAACATATTTCAATGAACTTTAGTATATTAGCTTTTATCAGCTATAGGATGAATACTGTTGAAATTGGGGAGATTCAGTCCATGTTCAGACCTAGTCCCCATACAAATGATCCCTACGAAATCGACTTAAATTGCCATAAGATCCAAATTATCAAATTGGGTCTCTGTATTTTTATTACATCCATTAATCAGTAGTCCAAAAATGATCCCTATGGTACAACTCTTAGTCATATGCCCCATATAGAGCTGCTTCGCGATCTTCACTTAAATCTATCAAAAAACTAAAATATTGCACTGATTCTTCTCAAATTTTGTTTTTATATTTTTGCAAAATACAAGAGGCTTTACCAAACATGGTCAGGATCGGTCAATTTTTGGGTCTAGTTCCCACATAGATATCCGATATGAATTTTTTCATATCTGCAGCCAAAAAAAATAACAAAAATCCCACTCAACTTTGTTTTATTCTTATTTTCTATATCAAGTTATTTGGACCGAAGAGATAGGGTCTCTAAACCATGGTATAGGGTATCATACAGTCGGTCTAGACCTGATATAATTTTCTTACTTGTTTACTATTAATTTATTCTCAAATTATGAGTCTCGTAACCGATATTCCGTGCCCGAACCTTACCTATCTTGTTAGAAAATATGTTTTAAATCTGATGTCCTTATAAGGGCGAACCTTTTAGTTTATAGTTATGGCCACAATTACATACATGCTATATATTAATTAATCAGAAAAAAAGCTTTTTTTTTATTGTGGAATTGACAAACATTCACAAAATATGGTGTTTCTAGCAATAACAATAGCACTTTCATATTTTTCCATATGTTACTTCTACTACTTGCCTTTCCATTTGTGGCTACCCTTTAAATAAACTCGCAATACAGTGGATGGGTTGCAACTATAGGTTGGCTCCTTCAATGCCTATACAGAACAAATAAACGAAGCAAAAATACACCATGTGTTAAAAATGGTTTTAATATTCATACAATTAAACGTTTAAATTAAGAGAGAAAAACTAAAACTGAACAATAAAGCTCATTCACCTGCCTTTTAGCTCGTATTATCCATCTTCAATAACTTATGCGCTATTACTATGGCATACCAATTCACACATACTAACCAATTATTGCAATAAAACATCTTTGTTATAAATAAAAGTTTAGCAAACAAACCATATATGAAAGTTTGAAATAGGTTGCAATTCACAGGGCTTGTAATGTGGAAATTGTTCTTAAAGACAGACTCCGTTAAATGCAAATTTCCTATATGTAAGAAGACAATCGTATGTATTACTTTTGCGGTTTTGTAAGAAAACTATTTAATAGATCCGCAATTCATTTAAAAATTTAATAATATTTGTCGAGATATACAATCAATATCAACCAGTGGTGCCAATTTAGCACAATGCATCGAGCATCTGGCAATTTTTTAAATTTTTGTTCATAATTTGAATTTTTTTATAGTATTTTTCTGTTTCTTTCTTTGAAAATTTTATTTCTGTGTTCAAATGAAAAGGTAATGTTTGTGATAAAAAGAAAAATCTTTATTTATTCTTCCAAATGAAATTCATCGCCAGCATCCTTCTGCCTATTACTTCAACTCATGCTTAATCAACTAATTAACTCAACATTTGAAAGAAAAGAACATGAGAAATGTTTTTCTTTTTATATACGAGAGTTTGTATGAACAAGCTGAGATTTTTCTAATTTTTAGCTTTCTCTACATTAACATAGCCAGATCAATTACAAGTCTTGTAATGTGAACAGCTCTTTGTTTTTGCCATTGTCCTCTAGATGGAACTGTAATGGCATGTGAAATCTTAACAGATTACATAAATTGTCATGTATTGTTGATCTGTATTGGAATAATTAGTCATTTATTGTTCGGTTTAAGATCATGTATATATTCTTCTAATGAAAGAAAGATAAAATTTTTGTAATGTAAGAGAAATATTAGAAAAAAATTGAAGACAGCGCTAGATGGAGTAGCTACTTTCGAACAAAGCGACTTGTTCATCGTCAGCATCCTTCTGCCTATTACTTCAACTCATGCTTAATCAACTACTTAACTCAACATTTGAAAGAAAAGAACATGAGAAATGTTTTTCTTTTTATATACGAGAGTTTGTATGAACAAGCTGAGCTTTTTCCAATTTTTAGCTTTCTCTACATTAACATAGCCAGATCAATTTGTTCGAAAGTAGCTACTCCATCTAGCGCTGTCTTCAATTTTTTTCTAATATTTCTCTTACATTACAAAAATTATTATCTTTCTTTCATTAGAAAAATATATACATGATCTTAAACCGAACAATAAGTGACTAATTATTCCAATACAGATCAACAATACATAACAATAACATTCATCGCCACATTCATCACTTACGAGCAAGTTTGTAGAGTCGTCAAAAAATAGTTCCAACTGCCACTCCGACTCTGACTCTGATGCTAAATGTATGTATATGGATATATTTATAAAAACATTGATACTTATTTAATTGATGCAAGTGAATCAATATAACATTTTATTTTTTAAATATTTTATTTATATTGTATTAATTTTTTAAATAATAAACAAAATAATAGTGAAACTGCAAATGAAATAAGAAACTTTAAATCTTAGACACACTTTTAGATTATTTCATTACTTGAATGAACTTACCCTCATAAGATAAACTAGAGACTCGTGCTGCTCCGCAGTATTATATTATATATTACATATATTATATTAATTTTTATGAGGAGCCGTGAGTGCTCTTAGACTTGTGTCAACAGCCTACGTGAATTAGAGCTCTAGTTATAGAGGTTTGAGTGAAGGAAAATATTGAAAACATCTTGTGAAAAATTTAATGTAAAGTTGATTGTGCACGCATAACTTTCCTCAAACTCAACGAATTTAAACAGTTACTCTGTACGTTAACTTTCGTACATAATGTAAAGTTACATTACATACATAATGTAAAGTTACGTTACATACATAATGTAAAGTTGATTCTACACGCATAACTTTGTTGATAGCTCAAAAGAAAGAGCTTGATCCACTGAGTGTTCTTAGACTTGTATCAACAGCCTACGTTAATTAGAACTCTAGTTATAGAGGTTTGAGTGAAGGAAAATATTGAAAAAATCTTCAAAAAATTGCGTTTGAGTATAACTTGGGTAAAGTTGGAGTTGAGTAAATTTCAGTGATTGATGACATATCTGTGTCTAAATAACTTTCATTAAAAAATAAAATAAAGGAAATCGGCCGGATAGAACAGCCAGACGGACTCGGATTTGTTTTCATAAATTTTTTTAATATATATGATTGAAGTCTACTTATTTATAGTGATCTGTAAAATATTACGTCGCTTATTTCGAAGAATTTTTATTTTGGCAAATATTTCAAATGTTCTTTGGATTTATTATTTTCTATTTTTCCAGATATTTTACATCTACAAATCTAATTTCCGATCGTTATCATTAAAGATTAAATTAGAAATTAATCAGACTCAAGAGCAAATGATTTTACTTTATATAAAGGAAAATCGTTGGAACATTTTTTCAAAAAATTTATCTATATTATCTATATTCTCCACGAATATTTCATGCATGTGCATGACTGCGACTCCGCAGCATTGCTTACTACGAGTGTAACAACGTTTTCCAATCGCCGAAACAGTTGTTAACCCTCATGCGCGCGACAAAAAAAAAAACATTCTATTGCGCTGCAAGGTACGCGGGTACCTACATATATGGAAGTTAAGTAGAAAACATGCATTTTCGCACCAAATATCCAGTTATAACGTTGTAAAATATATATGGGATTGGCAACAGATATATTAAATATTTTTTCATAACAACTTAATGTATGCAGCACATCTTATTAAAAATTTCACATATATATTTTAATGTTTACGAAAGATGAAATAAAGAAATAATTAAAAGTATTTTGTCAAGTGAAATGTGTGACATAATTCTTAGAGAAACATATCGCAAAAGACAGAAAATTGCAACAGAATACAATACAAAAAACGAAACAAAAAAATATTCGAGACTCTTCGAAATAGAAGAACTCAATGCTTTTCTTGGTATTTTGATTTACTCCGGTGTTCGCAAATCAAGCAGTGGAAACCCCCAAATTTTCAATTGTATCGGGCAGCATCGTCAATGAAGTTTTCAGGGAATCTTCAGAACAGCCTGGCGGGTAACATTGTGAAGTCGGGTTTTTGATATTTGTCTGTGGGCGGAGGGGCGTGGCAAACTCAAATTTTAATATTGTACCACTAATGGAATCTATATATATGACAAATAAGAAATTATAGTCGGTTTAGTCTTTATTACGCTAGGTATTGCGATGTAAGAGATTTTAATAACGGTATTTCTAATTAATCAAAATTTTGTTTAATATAAGTATATTTTTGGAAAGAAAAAAATTCCATGCATAATTAAAATTTTATCGAACATTAATTCAGAAATTCCCAAATGTGCTATAATTTATGAACGCACTGTTTTGTAACATATTTACTTATGACTTTTTTTATATCTATATATATATAAAATTCATTTTCTGTTTGTTTGTTTGTTTGTTTGTTTGACTGCTATACAAATTTTTATTTTTCAACGGATTTCTCCGAAATTTGGTACACACGATCTCTGTACACCAGGAAAGGTTGGCATATGATTTTTACCGGTCACGCCTACTTTTACGCCCATTTTTTGTATACAATTCATTCCCTGTTTATTGGTATAATTGTTCGCTATACAAATTTTTATTCTTCAACGGATTTCTCTGAAATTTGGTACGCACGATCTACGTACTCCGGCAAAGGTCGTCATATCCTTCACGCCTACTGTTACGCCCACTTTTTGTATACAATTCATATTCTGTTTTTTGGTATATTTGTTCGCTATAAAAATTTTTATTTTTCAACGCATTGCTCTGAAATTTGGTACACACGATCTCCGTACTCCACGAAAAGTCGTCGTATGCCTCGTACGGGCCACGCCTACTTTTACGCCCACTTTTTGTATACAAATCATTTTCTGTTTTTTGGTATATTTGTGCTACACAATTTTTTCAACGGATTTCTCTGAAATTTGCTACGCACGATCCCTGTACTCCAGGGAAATCGCCATTCGATTCTAGCCAGCCACGCTTACCTTTATACCCACTTTTTATACAAAATTCGTTTTCTGTTTTTTTGGTATATTTGTTCACTATAGAAATATTTATTTTTCAAGGGATGTCTCTGAAATTTAGTACATATGCTTCTTACAGGCCACGCCTACTTTGCGCCCACTTCTATGTATTTAAATTTATTTTCTCCTTTTATTTGTTTCTTTGTTTGATTGCTATACAAACTTTTATTTTTCAATGACTTTCTCTGAAATTTGGAAAACATGATCTCTTTACTCCAGCGAAGGTCGCATTATAACCTTTCTTGCTACGCTTACCTTTACGCCCATATTTTTATAAAATTAATTTTTTGTATTTTGGTATATTTTTTCGTTATAGTAAATTTTATCTTTCAACGGCTTTCTCCGAAATTTAGTACATATTCCAGGGAAGGTCGCCATATGATTTTTACCGACCATGCCTACTTTTAGGCTCATTTTTCATATAAAATTAATTTCTTGTTGTGTGGTATATTTCTTCCCTATAAAAATTTGTATTTTTCAACGGATTTCTCTGAAATTTGGTTTACACGGGAAAAACTTCACGGTGAACAAATTCCCCAAACTTAACAAAAAGGTTCCTAAAAGCAATGAACAAATTCCCCATTTTTTTTTAAACGAAATAAAAAATAAACTTACTCCCCAAATTCGTTCTTAAATTTTTACATATTTTTATTTTATGGATTTTGTTAAATAATTATTTTAGTGAAAACTTGCATACTGCTCTCAATATATGTCCTATAATAAACGCATTTAAAATGAGTATTCTTTTCAGTAGCATCATTTCGTTGCACGGAAGCTACGCGCACGCGGAATACAGCTTAGCTAGAATATCGGAATGATCTGAAAAATATATTTTGACAATTAAAATAAGTTGGCAACAGCTGCGTGGTAGCACAGGTGTGGCTGCCAAACGCGTGGAAGCGGCACGCGGACGCGACGCGCTCGCGGAACACAACTCAGCTAAAATATCGCAATGCTCTGAAAAATATTTTTTAACGAATAAAATAAGTTAACGACAACTGCGCGGCAGCACGGGTGTGGCTGCCAAACGCGATGAAGCGGCGAACGCAACACAGCTCAGCTAAAATATCGCAATGATCTGAAAAATATATTTTAGCGATTAAAATAATTTAACGAGAACTGCACGGCAGCAAAAATATATATATTTTATGGGGTCCAGAATTTTTTTTCTAATTAATACAAATGGATTGACAAACTTATATATACCCTCTGCGCACTGGGGTGGAGGGTATAAAAAATAACTAACCTTACCAAATATGGCCAGGATAGGTCCATTGTTCGACCTAATACCCATATATATATATATATATATAGCATCCGATATGAGCTGTTTCAATCCGAAGGCAAAGAAATTGTTTGCAGTGCCATTCAAATTTAGTTTATGCTTAATTTATATTGTAATTAGGTGTAGGGTACCTTGTTTCTTGAGGTGTTATTAATTTTTGTAGGGCTTGTCTCTGGAATATAAGACACATTTTTAATACATTTTAAATTTACAAGCAGACGGACCGACAAAAAGAGCTAAATCGATTCAGAAAATTTTTATTTAAAACATCTTATTATTTTATTTTCAAATCTTCACGCAATAATGGTGCGGGAATCAATCATTTTATTTAATTTTTGAATAATAATAGAAGGGACACAAGTAAGAGCGATTAAAACCTGGCCTTATTGAAAACAATATATCTGAAAAACTAAACATTTAGGCCACATCTTGGCACAATGGTGCCCGATTTATTCCATTTGAAATACCAACCTACTCGAAAAATTGAAAAGCAACATTATGCAAAGTTTGCATAGGTAAATGCGTCAGTTTGTGGTTAAGCGCTATTTTAACAGACAGGCGGACGGACGGATACGGCTATATCGATTCGAGTTATTACAGAGATAAAAAATATACATATGGGGAGTTTCATGTCAAGTGCACCAACTTTTGAAACCGATGTCTTCTGATCGAGATGAAATTTGCACCAAATTTAGTCCTATTGGATAGTAGTTTAGACACAATTTTTCAATAAGATCGGTCCAGATCTCTCTGAGTTAGAGGGGATCAAAATTTGAATTTTGACCAAACAGGTGTTTTTTTTTTATCACCCATGTAACTTATTACCTATTGTTCTTAGAAAATTTTCTTCCAAATAGTTTAGATAGCTATTTCTTCAATATTTCGAAAAAAATACTTAAAAAAAAAAAAAATTTTAGACTTTTTTTTTGCTAAATTAAAACATTTTTTGCCTTTTTTTTCAAAAAGGGCATTTTTTATTTTTTTTTTTTTTCATAAGAAAGCTAAGGATTTTTCCTTTAAGAGCTTTTTGGTCGCTTAGTGGGATGGGAGTGGGATATCTATTAAAATAAATGTTTTGTAACTCAAGACAACGGTTTTTTAATTTTTCACAAATGCACTATTTTGAATTTTTTCTTATTTTTGTGAAAAACCTTATAAATAAAACTTATACTGAGAAACTAGACAAATTAACCTTTCCGAAGGTATGTAACATACCTTCATAACATAACAGAAGAAAATGGTTATCTGTAACCTGAAAGAGTTATTTGCAACATTTCAATCTGAACACGAGGATGTTAGAATTGGCTTTACGAAATTAACCCAAATGAGGCCAAAACATTGCGTTTCGGCAGAAAGCAGCGGAACTCACACAGTATGCGCTTGCATTTACCATGAAAATGTTAAACTGATGTTGAAGGAAATCAACTTAAAGTATATAATAGATGATTCGGCAGAAAATTTACACGATTACCGCGATTGCCTTAAATTGACTATGTGTCCTAATGCAACAACTTCTTGCCACTTAGGTGAATGTACCAATTGCCCGAAAACCACATTCAACAAAAAAAATTTAATCAACTCTTTAGATCGAGTGTATATAGAGGAGGTCAAATTTGATTCTTGGATTCAGACTGGCCGATGCACATTAAAAACAATCATTTTAAATGTGGATGATTTTGTGGAAGAAATGTGTACAGGATTGCTAAACTTGAGAACCCATTACTTTTTATTCAAAGAGCAATGGTCATTCTTCAAAGATTTGAAGATACATTTGAAGTCTGGTGAATTCGTTATTTCATATGATTTCGCAGAAAACTATAAATATGTTCTTCAGGATGCCATACAAGCATTCCACTTCAATAACGACCAAGCAACTATATTCGCAGTAGTTATTTACTACATGAAAGATGAAAAACTGGAACACAAAAGTATGGCAATCATATCCGACGATTTAAAACATGATACCGTTGCAGTTTATGAGTATCTAAAATCTAAATTTACAGTAAAGAAGGTATACTACGTTTCGGACGGAGCTCGTCAACATTTTAAAAACAAAAGTAGCTTCGCAAATCTTATGGCCCATGAAAAAGATTTTGGAATGCCAGCTGAGTGGCATTTTCATCCTACTGCTCATGGTAAAGGAACATGTGATGGAGCAAACCTTAAAAGAATTGCAGCGAAGTATAGCCTCCAGTGCTCAAGATCGCATCTTAGATGCGAGTGCTTTATTCCATTGGGCAAAGAATTATTGTAAAGAAACTAAAATAGCTTTTAGTAGCAAAGAGGATCATCTGGAAACATTGAAAACACTGAAGAGCAGATTCGATGCTGCGGTAACAATCGATGGCACCGCTCAATACCATGCTTTTATACCGCTTGTCGATGGAAGACTTAAGTTGAAAAAGTTTTCTGCCTCTATTCAATGCGATTTCTTTCCAAAGACAACAAATAAACCAGCAGCGAAATCAACAGCTGAATCTAGTAACGCCAAGAAAGGATTGACAAAAAACGCAGTAAATAAAGGCGACAAAAAAGCTGGATGAAAGACTGGACATTTAAAAATTTACAAGACTTAAATACTTCATCAGCTACAATAAATTAAGAATAAAAATAGTTATGATATAAATGGATCTAATGTAATTAAGATTAAGTTTTATTAAATTATTTATCTTTTTATTTTTAATATTATTATTATTATTATACATTAATTTAATTATTATTACAAATAAATAAAAAATAATAATTTTTCAACATTTCTATAGAAAAAAAGTGATTTTTTTCCTGAGGTTAACATATTCTGGGTATTACAGTATCGAGGGTATAAAATTTTAGTTAGGTATGTTATATACCTTCGGAAAGTTTAGTTTGTCTAGTTTCTCAATATAAGTTTTATTTGTAAGGTTTTAGACACAAATAGGAAAAAAATTCAAAATAGTGCATATGTGAAAAATTGAAAAACGGTTGTCTCCCACTCCCATCCCACTAAGCGACCAAAAAGCTCTTAAAGGAAAAATCCTAAGCTTTCTTATGAAAAAAAAATGCCCTTTTTGAAAAAAAGGCAAAAAATGCTTTAATTTAGCAAAAAAAAAAAAAAAGTCTAAAAATTTTTTTTTTTTTTTAAGTATTTTTTTCCAAAATATTTAAGAAATAGCTATCTAAACTCTTTGGGAGAAAATTTTCTAAGAACAATAGGTAATAAGTTAAATGGTTGAGAAAAAACACCTGTTTGGCCAAAATGTCAAATTTGATCCCCTCTAACTCAGTGAAATCTGGACCGATCTTGTTGAAAAATTGTTTCTAAACTACTATCCAATAGGATTAACCTTGTGCAAATATCATCCCGGAAGACATCGGTTTCAAAAGTTGGTGCACTTGACATGAAATCCCCCATATGTATATATTTTATGGTGTCGTAAATTTATTTTTCGATGCGTTGCAAATGGATTGACAAACATACATATATACCACTGTGCAGAGTGGTGTGAAGGGTGTAACAATGAGTACCGATAATGCTTAAATAATTCGATATTGATCCTTAAATCTGAGCGAAAAAATTAAAAAAAGTATGTATTACATTTTCAAAGGTATAAAAAAATGCTTAAGCCACGTTATGTTTATGTTTAGTAATGTTGTTTTTATGTTATCATTACGCTTTAAAAAAATATATTTTTTAAATTTAAAGCAATAGTGTAAAAGTTGAAAAAAAAAATAATAAAATAATATTATTACAAATTTGTAAATATTTTTAATATTAAAATTTTTTTAATAGCATTAACATTTTTGTGTCTTTTTGTGTGGATAGTATTTTTTCTTCTCCAAGTTTTGGCAAACACTGATGTCACTGATGTTCATAAAAATATTTTTAATTACATTTAGGTTTTATAGGAACAAACAAAATTAGTATGAAAATTTAATGAATAAATGTGGAGTCCATTGTAATATCGGAATAATTTTATTTAGATGATATTGAGGGCTACAGATTAAAATTGATAAGTAGTTTATCTTCGTTAAATTCACACAGCACCTTAAGTTAAACGACACTTTGTGAAAATACTCCTTAATATTTTCTGGTTAATCAAATTATAAAAAGCAATTTCATATAAAAAAAAATATGTCATATATATTATTTTCAATTTGTTGATTTTTTTGTGATAAACACCAATGCTAAAATGGATCCAGCACTGGGCCCTTTGGATCTTGTGCAGTTTTCAGCACAAAGAGAAAAACCACCAGCACCAATTATCGATACTGAGGTCCTCGGAGAAGTGCTGGAAGAATTATTGCAGCAAGCTGCCAATTTAATTAATACCGACATTAAGGAGGAATTTCTTTATAAAAATCCTAACGGCTGGAAAAAATCACACAAATTATTTGCTAATGAGACCGATAACAAAAGTAATTCCAGTTCTGATATTAGTACGGGTGGCGTAAGCGTGAGTAGCGAACCAGAAGAAGGAGTTACGCCGCTAGTACCCTGGTCTCAAATAGATAATTATGATTTTGGTCGTGTTGTCCGGCAAATTAATGATTTCGTACAAACTTGGGAATTGTCACCGGCCACTAAATTTGTAGTTATAGCTCAAGAAAGAGTTAAGTGTATTGTACCATTTGGTGATACATATTTCGTAGAAGTTCACTTTTCCAAGCCGACCCCCAAGTGTCCAAATCCACTAGCTGTAGCCAAGGCATTTTTCCACATTCACATCAGCAAACTTGTGCCCCATTTCTATCCCGTCAATGTAACCTATAAATTTGAAGGCTATAAGACCATGTATTATGCCATGGGTGAACGCAAAATGAGTTCAAATAGATTCCAACGATATTTCATCGATTCCATATTGCATATGAAACTGGCATTTTATGCAGAATTATCGAATTGTCCTAATACTTTGAAACCCTCGGAGAAACATTAGAACACAAACATGAACTTGGAACTTTGTTGAACGAAAGCACGATCTGAAATAGTTAGAGATTGTTTTTATCATTTTATACTAATATATTTTTAATTGTTACAAATAAATTGATTGTTTTGCTTTTGATAACAATTTCTGTTGTCATTGTTGTTTCCAATCGCTACACATTAAATTGTAAACGCCGAACACATAAGCAACTACATTGTACGAACCTCAATAGTTGACATTGATGTGGTGCCCGATTGATGTCCTCTCAGACACAATATGTTGGTTTAACAAAAAACCAAATAAAAAAAAGAAGAAACGTCAAGCCAACAATGCATTGTAATGGCCACCAAAGCAAAGTGTTGCAAACAAGAAATGTATCAAAACATTTATTTTATAACCAAATCATTGTCCAACTAGTAACATAGATTCGTGTGTGTGTGTGTGTGTTTGGGTAAGTATGGTAGTATCTATATTTGTGTTGATACATGTAGGCCTGAATATTTTTGCGTTTACAAAATGTCATCGTTGTGTGTTTAATGCCCGAGAGAGCATTTTAATTGGACATTTCGGTACATGATTTTTATTGACTAAAATAACACAAATGTGCAAAACAAATATCCGGACATATATGTGTGTATGTCCGTATGTCACACCATTATATGTGAGAACAAAATCAAAATATATCACCACATTTTGTACATAGACTAATGTAATTTATGAATAACTTAAAGGCTAAATATGATTTTATAAAAACTAAAATTTAATAAAATACAAATTGAGTAGGAGTATTAAATTCGGCTGTGCTGAATCTTTCACATCCATCGCATGTGTCTTAAAGTCCATATTGCAACCAATATTAGGTACGATTACCATTTCACTACAGTGAATATTTAAATTATAATACCATTTAAATTTCCTTTCTTGCCTTTTTGATCAGTATTAATTATGTGATGACATTTTATTTTTTTTATTATTATTAGACTAGAAAATCTACGAAGATCCCTAAGCTCTTCATACTAGAAGAAAGGGAAATATTTTTCCAATGTAGCCGCCATTGTAATACCCAAATTCAAAGTAAAGGATCGTACTTTGACAGCTTAAACAGAGTGTAAGGTCAAAATCGGATACTCAAGCCACTCGAAGCTCGAGCTTCTCCAGTAGTAAATGAGCTACTTGAGCCGAACGAATGTGACAATATAGACTTCGTTGCTGTTGGACATCATATTAAAAGAAATTGTACAAAACACATGCTATGATTTTATATATTTTCGAGTCCTCTATAATGATAGATAACTCTACTGAAATATTGAAACATAAAAACTGTGGAGTGGCCTAACTACTACTCGAAAAAGATCAGCCACTTTCCACTCAAATATATGAAATTATGTTCTTCCTACGTATTTGAACACTTTGAAAAAAAAAAAATAATTAGTATTATAATTTGAATATATGTATATAGAAAACATTTATTTATTTACTTATTTAGAAAATATTTTACAAATAAATTTATAAAATATAAATAAAAGGCGCCGGGTAACTAGACCAAATGCGCACGAATTTGAACAAATGGAAACATTTACAAATTAAGAGATTATTTACATTGTTATATGCATTATGACATATAAAGATATTCTTAATGAGTTTAATTGAATAAATGAAATATATTAATTAAAGTGTAGGTTGTAAAAAATAAAAAATAATATTTATATAATATAATTTTGACCTTCTACATCACTAATGTGATGTCTCGAAAGGGACTGCTGTATCTCCGATAGGTATTCGTCGGATGCACAGTCCAAAATCTTCTCCAGTGGTACATCAATACGGGATTCTGGACATTCAGAAAAGATGTGAGGAATTGTAAGAACTACATTGCAGAAAATACATGTTGGGGGATTTGTTCTGTCCTAATAATGTTTGGTATTGAATAATGCTTTACCAACTCTAAGATGTGCCATCGTAATACATTGGGATCTACTGAAATTGTTGTTGTATCTAGGCCTCTGAGTTGTTTCATTATCTTCCCTTTGATTCATCAAGTATGGGTTCATAATAATTCTTGGGAAGCAAGGTATTTCCGTAATATCAGGTAGGTTGAGTGCATCCTTTGCCTCGAAATCTGCTTTTTCATTTCCTTGAATCCCGATGTGAGAGGGTATCCAAAGCAGCGAAATAGAAAAGTTGGAATTCGGGTAAAGTACATATATCATCATAGGCTCCATTTTGATTTTTCATCAGAGCCCTAATGACGCTAAGGCTGTCTATGCATATTAAAGTAGTACTCCTGAGTTCAACAGCATGTTCTATGGCACAGTTAATAGCAGCATTTTCGGCAGTGAATATACCAGCATGATTTGATAGACGTATTTTTTTAACAGTTTCAAAATGAGTTGGCGATAATTGATTGACTATAGCAAATTTGTAGTACCACAGTGAAAAGATTCATCTGTGTATAATATAACATTTGGAGAAAAATGCGTAATTTTTTCCGCCAATAATCTTTTGAAGCAGGTTGGATTGGTTTCATCTTTTTTATATTTTCGTAAGCTGTCATCTATTTTGATCATTGCGCCCGAATTTATATTAGGTGAGGGTTTTGGTAATAATGAAATGTTGTTTTTATGCAAGAGAAAAATAATATATAGAATATATAGAAAAGATGTTTTCAAAATTCTAAATCACTCCGACAAAAATGTTGGCGCCTGAGAACAACTACTTCAAAAAGTTTTTAAAAAGAATTTATTCTTTATTGTCCGGCTCGAGATCTTGTATACATTTTTTAATAATAGAACAAATAATACTTTATGCAATGTAAGAGAAATATTGAGAAAATTTAAAACAGTGCTAGATAGAGAAAGCTACTTTTGAACATACCGACTTGTTCATCTTCAGCATCCTTCTGCCTATTATTTCAACTCATGCCTAATCAATTCTGTTACTCATCATTTGAAAGAAAAGAACATTACGAGACTTGTAATTAATTAAAGCGATGTTAATGTAGAGAAAGCTAAAAATTGGAAAAAAAAAACTCAATTGATCGTACTAACTCTTGTATAAAAAGAAATAAGTATTCCTCATGTTCTGAATATTTATATTATAAACCTAATCTGAGTGGAATTTTCATTCATTTTTTTGCCTGCAGATCTGAAAAAGTTCATATCGAATGATATATTTATATGCGGACTAGGTCGAAAAATGGTAAAGCCACTTATTTTTTTTTGTGAAAAATCTGTGCAATATTTTTTATGACTAAGAATTGTCCTATACGGTTTATTTTTGGACTACAGATGGACAGCAGGACAGACGAGCGGACGGAAATCGTTAAATCGACTTAGAAAGTGAAAAGGCATCACTTTTCGTTCACACGTACAAAAAAAAGCAGCAAGTAAACAAACTTGTGTATGCTGACACATATAAAAATTTTTAATTACATTATGAAATTTTATGGGATTTTCATCCGCCATTGACTCCAAAGACTCATGGAAAACCATTCGAGATATTGGTATTGGCAAAAATAATAAAAATTAAAGCTGCCCAATTGATGCAAACGAACTTAATAGCATTTTCACTTATCTTCCGACGACAATAGTGAACAGTACAGATTAAAACAACAATATTATGAATAATAGCTCCTCTTTGAACAAACTGCATTCGAGTTTTCTTGTGTTAGTCAGTTTGATATATTATCCAGTTTTTCATTAATAAAATCAAACGCCATGGGTTTCGATAACTTACATCCCAAGTTTATCAAGATCATTTTATCATTAATATTGCCTTAAATTGCACAACTATTTAGCACCATTATTACGTCAAGTTCTTTCCCTACTGAATGAAAATAGGCAAAGATAATACCAATTCCAAAATAGCTATATTAAGCTTTCTACCAAAAGTAATGGAAAAACTACTACATCTACAAATGAGCAATTATATAAACGAAAATCAACTAATGTCTGACAAGCAGTCCGGATTTCGTTCTAACCACAGTTGTATTACAACATTGGTTAATGTAACCGAGAACATAAGACTTGACTATGGCATATAAACTTTTTGGTACTTCTCAACCATTCAAAGGCGTTCGATACTGTTGCACACTTTAATCATAATTTTTAATATATAAATATGTTGTAAGCAAACTTACTGAAGTCAGTGTATTTTTATTATATATGAATTATGAACTCTTAATATTAACATTAAGAGTAACTGAGACTTTACGCCTCTCATTTTCATTTACGATATATCTTACTACGATTATTATTATTTTATGAAATTGCTCAATCCAGCCCAGGTTTCACAAGATATTCATTATGCTCCAATATTTTTACGAGATGAAACTTTAGATAAATATATAACTATGGCTGAAATTAAACATATGTTAAAAAATGTAAAGCTAAACAAAGCACCAGAGGAGGACAGAGTACCTTACGAATTTTTTATTAACGCTATGTATGAATTTCTTGAAGAGTTGGCTCGCATGTACAATAAACTGTTACAAATTATAATACAGATGAATCTCTGACAAAATCAATAATTTTTCCTATACATAAAAAAGGAAGCGTAAATGAACCATCCAACTATAGAGTAATATCGTTTATGAACTCTGTAGCAAAGATCTTAATGGGAATCCTTAAGGATAGATAAGATAAGAACATTATGGTTGAATATCAAGCTGGATTCCGAAGGAAATACTCTACTGCGGATAATATTTACAATTTTGCTTCAATTGTTAACATCAAGCTGTCTGAAAAGAAAAAAGGTCTCCAGAAAACCTATGATATAAAAGTTATATATAATGGGAGTATCATATAAGTTTGTTAAAATGATAGAACACGTATATGAGCACTCACATTCAGCATTATGGACTGGAGTGGAGCTGTCAGAATACTTTGATACAACCTCTGGAGTAAAACAAGGGTGTTAGCTTTCGCCACTACTTTTCGCCCTGTACATCAATGATCTGCATGAATACTTAGATGGTGGTTTAGATATTGAAAGGAAAAACATAAGACTCTTACTATACGCAGACGATATTGTAATAATGGCTGAGAATACAACAACTATGGAGAATGATACAAGACCTAGAAAATTATTGTGATCTATGGAATTTAGAAGTGAATGTGGTGGACAAGTCAAAGATGATGGTTTTTAGAAATGGGGGACGAGTAAGTCAAAAAGAAAGATGGAGAAGAAATAGATATAGTCTCCGAATATAACTACCTTGGAGTAGTTCTAACTCCGAAAATGACGTTTTCCAAGCATTTACAAAACAGAAATACCCAGTCGAAAAGTGCAATATGCCACATGGCAAAATTTTCTTAAAAATAATAATATATCGCTGCAAATGAAATGGAAACTATTTTTGGCAGTATGTAGATCGGTTCAGGCATATGCCGTACAAGTGTGGGGTCATGGTCTTTTTGAAGACGTAGATAAATTACAACGTTTCCTTCTGAAAAGAGTACTAAAACTTCCATCAAAAACACCAAACTACGCCCTTGAGATGGAAACCGGAATTGAGGATGGACATATTTATACTTTACAACTTCATTTACAGTATATAACAAAAACAGTGTTCTGCTATACTGAAGACCGACTACCCCACTACCTTACAAAAATAAATCTAAGAAAGAAAATATTTTGGGCTAAAGCTTTATATGTTTTGGCAAGTAATCTTCACATACAGTGGATTGAAATAAATACTCCGGAACACGAATGGAATTACAACAACTTCATATTAATACAGGGTCTTAAATCTTTAAACCTAAGAAATAAAACGCAAAGAGCGATGCAGAGTAGCGCACGAATATACAAACATCTAGACTATACAGTGGGAGCTAAATACTTTCAAGGAAAAATGACGTTAGTCGAATATATAAAGCACGTTGTGATCTATTTTGCATTAATGGCAATAAGTTTACTAACAACGAAACTGATCTAATATGTACATTATGCAACCTTCGAGAAAAGGAAACTCTACAACATTTTTTAGGTATATGCCCAATCTTGAATACCTTCAGACGAAACTTTTTTGGAACACCTACTTTATCGGAAGAAGAAGTCATAAGAATTCTTGATGGAAGACTGAGCACTGATTGGAAAAATCTGATTGGATATCTAAAATCCTCTTTAAATTATAGAAAATTAATAATAACAGAATATAATTAATTACACTGTTCAAGTTGTAAAATGGTACTAACGTGAAAACCATATGGTTGTGTTTGGATGAGCCCCCTGACTACTACTCCACCGATGAAAGTGCCAATTTGGCTCATTGGGAAAAATTAATGGCGTTTTGTTTGAATTTCGGTCAATTTGTCAATTTTTGACCATTTTCAGCCCATTTAAGCCCATTTAAGTCGCTTTTCCAATATTCAAAATTTCTTGTGTTATCTTTATACGGCTCTCAATTACTATTTCCACCATTAAACGCAGATTTCAACTGAAAAAATCAACATTTTTAGCCTATTTTCATGATTTTTGCCCATTTTTCATAGATTTTCCTCATTTTTTGCTGTTTTTATGCGCTTTTTTGTAATTCTTGCGCAAACTTATCGACACAATTCTTACCGTTTTTTCCTTTTTACAATATATTATGCGATATTATTGCCATTTCAAGCAACTCAACACACTTTTAAAACACAAAAGCCATCCTTTTTTACGCTTTTTCGGATAATTTTCGCGGTTTTTATTGATTTAAATAAATTTTTTGTGCTTGAATACATTTTTTCGGTATAAAAATTAATGGATTAATTTTAAATGTAATTAATTTTAAATTGGCAATTGAAATAAAGAAATATGCAATGGAATATCATTCGTTATCCTCCAATTCCATTAACAAATTCCAGCAAAGATCTGCCAAAAGTGAATCAAATTTTTTTCCACTGTACCAGTGTTCCAACTGTGCTGATACCTGGTGGAAACGTTCCCCATGCTCGTCTAATTCAGACAGCAACTGACGCTCAAAGTGATCCTGGTGGTGATGCATGAAATGCACTATCAACGACATTCGAACGCCGATGTTTGCGAAAGGTTGCAGCATATCTTCAACAATGGCACGCCAATTGTCCACCCGATGAATGCCGAGAACATTTTTGATCACTGCTTTCAGGCTATTCCAAGCGATGAGTTCCTCCTCTTGAAGAACATTGTTGAAGTCTTCATCCTTCATCAGTTTGCGAATGTCTGGGCCATTCGACACACCTGAATTCAATATATTATTTTATATAAAAACTTTCAAGAATGCTTCAACTTTGTTTGGCGGAAAAAGAATTCCAAATATTTATTTACCTTCTTTAATTTTCGTTTCACTCAAGCGTGGAAAAATGTACTCCAATCGTCCAAACGCCAATCTATTTCCACGCACCAGTAATGCTTTGATGAAATTCTTCATTATCCCAAGTTTAATGTGCAATGGTGGCAGCAATACCTTATCCATCGGCACCAACTCCTCGTGGATAACGTTTTGCTGTCCGATTAGACGATTTGTTCTAGGTAACCAACCCCGTTTTTGATATTGTGGTGTATATCGCGAATCCCACGTACACAAGTAGCACATTTTTTTTAGTGTAACCAGATTGAAGGCCACAGATAAGTGAAACCACTTTCAAATCAGCGCATATTTTCCAACAATGTTCATGGTATTTCACAGAATCCAAGATTAGTTTCATCGAGTCATACGTTTCCTTTATTTTCACGGAAAGCGCAATTGGCACAGTGTTTTTTGTATTATCGAAATACAGCAGCACAGCCTTGAGACTGCTTTTCGATCCATCGATGAACAAGCGCCATTGGTGCGCATTGTACGTGTAATTCATGGCCGACATCAAACCATTGATATCATTAGAGTACGTAAATGAATTGTGTTCGTTGCGAGAGAAAAACGGTAGAAATTCATGCTGTCGACCACGAGAACCGAACACTTTAACTTCTGGTGCCAGGATGTTCACAGCTTTAAGATGTTGAGCAAGAATTATGGTTTTATTTTGTGACAACTTTAGTTGTCGGGACATTATGTTTAAGCGCTGTTGTGTAACTTCAATGTGTTGGCATGGTGGCGTAATATTTGATGGCTGATACAAAGAGAACTTCGATTCAGGCTCCGTCAAAAAAGATGGTGGGATATATTCTTCGGTTGGACTAGGTTTTCTCGGGTGACACTGCCGGAGAATGGGGAAGAGTTGTTTGAGCTAACGGAACACTTTGGTAAATATAATCCATCGCCTTTCTTCTGTTTATACCCACAACATAATTTTTACATACGTAGCACATTTTTTTTTCGTGGTCGAGCGGCTCTGACCAAATCATTGGTATTCCATATGGCATGCTTTCCCGATGACCTGTTCGCCAATCCTACAAACGTACTACACACGATGCACAAGCCAGTTTAGGCACCCAGTCAACATTACGAATCACTGGAATATTGAAGTACTGCTCGTACAATGTTGCAATTTCATCAGTAATTTTTTTCTTAGACGACATAATGGTCCACTTTCCGCACATATAACAGTAATGATTGAAGTTTTTCAGGCATTTATCAATTTTTTACCGTAAAAAGTAATCACTTCAAACTTGAAAACTCAATTTATTAACGAGAAATCAAAAAATTAAACAACTCTGTTTACTCAACAACCAGTGTTTTGCCAACAGTTCTTCTACAAAATATGCCAAATCACTGCTAAAATTGTGCCAAAATTATACCAACTGCTTTAAAATAATGCCAAAAAGTTATGCTAAAATATTTCAGGATAACGAATAATATTCCATTGCATATATCTTCATTTCAATTGCCAATTTAAAATTAATTACATTAATACGGAGAAGCGTAAAAAAGGATGGCTTTTGTATTTTAAAAGTGTGTTGAGTTGCTTGAAATGGCAATAATATTGCATAATATATTGCAAAAAGGAAAAACTATAAGAACTATGTCGATAAATTTGCGCAAGAATTACAAAAATGCGCATAAAAACAGCAAAAAATGGGGAAAATCGATGAAAATGGGCAAAAATCATGAAAATAGGCTGAAAATGTTGATTTTCTCAGTTGAAATGCGCGTTCTAATGGTGGAAATAGTAATTGCGAGCCGTATAGATAACACAAAAAATTTTTAATACAGGAAAAGCGACTTAAATGGGCTTAAATGGGCTGAAAATGGTCAAAAATGGACAAATTGACCGAAATTCAAACAAAACGCCATTAATTTTTCCCAATGAGCCAAATTGGGACATTCATCGGTGGAGTAGTAGTCAGGGGGCTCATCCAAACACAACCATATGGTTTTCACGTTAGTACCAGAAATTTCGTGTTAAAAACTTGAACAGTGTTACTAAACTAAAAATAATTAAAAAAACTCATTGTAAATTTTTTTTTTTTATTTAGTACATCCAGCTGACGACACTTTGTCATAGCTGTATAATCTCTATTTCTAATGATTATTGTAACTTATATATATATAATTTAATATGAAAATATAACTGAAACTGAAATATTTAATGAAATAGAAAATAAAGATTTTTTATAATATATTATAAATAATAATAATAAATATAATCTACTGATATCATACTATTATCTGAGAACAACTGCTTATGTTATATTAATTGCAAAAGCATACTTAATTCCTGGTCTACTTTATGGCTGTGCACTTTTTGGCAACTGCGACTACACCAGCAGGAAAAAACTAAATATTTTGTACAACAATATTGTTTGATATGTTTATGGACTGAAGAAACGTAATAGTTTTTCGACTTTCTCAAAAAGTCATTATGGAGTCTCATTCGATAACCTTCTTAATATAAGGGTTTTAATGGTTTTGCACAAAATTATTTTCACCGAGAAACCCCTATATCTTTATGATCAAATACAGTTTACTAGATCCAGAAGGGGGCAAAAAACGAATTATCTCTATGCGTCGATGCCTTATGTCAGAATGGAAATTTTTCATAAACGCCACACGTCTTTGGAATGCAATTCCACACAACCAACAATTAGTTAGCAACGCAATATATTTTTAGAAATTTTTCTTTAGTTACTTTGTTTAAATATATTTAATTTTCTAGGATTTTTGTTAAGCTAATTGGGCCTATTATATTAATGTAAATATAAAACCTTTTATAACATATTTCTCCCAACGTTTCGTCAATTTCTTGTTGACATCTTCAGGGGTTTGCCTATTTAATTTTTTCAAAAACATTATATTAATACAAAGATAGTATACATCATACATTATAAACTTACAATTTTCAATTAATTTTTCACATTAAATTATAAATTGCTTACATAAAACAAAAAACATAAAACATTTAACATATACTAAAATTAAATTAAACACACAACTTAAAATAATATCACAGTTTTTCCTTCTATTTTATTGCAACTCTGTAACTTGTACTTATATTATCTGTGTCTTCCTTTAGAGTCATCGTTTTGTCTATTTTTTGTTGTATGCGTAAGCTTTCAATTGTGAAACGTTTTTTATGTTTTGTTTCTATGTCTGGTATTCTTATTCTATTGAAGTCGGGTTCATGTTTTTCGTTGATCATATGTTTTGACAAGACTGTTGATTGCCTTTGTTTCTCAATGTCATTTTTGTGTTCGCTCACTCTTGTTTGTAGATTTCTTTTTGTTGTGCCGATGTAAATTGGATCACATTTTTGTTCGTCGTTTCCTTACATGCTATTTCGTACACAACATTGTTTTGTTGTTGTTTTTCAACAGGCGCTTTAATTTTGGAAAAAATAGAGTTGAGTGTAGTGTGTGGTGTGTAGGCGAAACATATGTTTTGTGTTTCTACATATTGTTGTTTCAATATTCTTATTGTCCGTCAAGCCAGGAATAAACTTTACACTGTGCAAAACTTTGTCGTTGATTTCAGTGTTATTTGGAGATATGTTGCTTTTTAATTATACCCTATACCACTATGTGGTTTGGGTATAATGACTTTGTGCTGCTGTTTGTAACAACCAAAAATATTTGACCTACACCCATCTTTAATTATACCGATCGAATCAGAATCACTATCTGATTCGATTTAACGATGTCCGTCCGTCCGTCCGTCCGTCTGTGTGTCCATGTAAAGTTTGTAATCAAACTGCAGGTCGCAAATATGAATATATTTTGATGAAATTTGGTAGTTGATCTTTTATCGGCCATGGGATGAACGCTATTGAAATTAGTGAGAATCGGTCCATGTTCAGACCTAGCCCCCATACAAATGACCCCAATGAAATCAACATATATTGCCATAAGATCCAAATTATCATACAAATCTTAGTCAAATTGGGTTTGTATGTATATATTACATCCATTAATCAGTAGTCCAAAAATGATCTCTATTGGATAAGTCTTAGTCATAGGTCCCATATAGAGCTGCTTCCCGCTTTTCACTTAAATCTATCAAAAAACAAAAATATTGCACTGATTTTTCTCAAATTTTGTTTGTATATATTTTTGCAAAATACAAGAGACTTTACCAAACATGGTCAGGATCGGTCCATTTTTGGGCCTAGTCCCCATATAGATTTAGCATCCGATATGAACTTTGTCATATCTGCAGCAGAAAAAATTAATAAAAATCCCACTCAAATTTGGTTTATGCTTATTTTCTATATCCAGTTAGTTGGGCCTGAGAGATAGGAACTCTAAACGCATGGTATAGGGTATCGTATAGTCGGTCTAGACCGACTATAATTTTCTTACTTGTTTTTATTGCCGTATGCACAGGTATGTTAGTAAATAAAGACACGACATCAAAAGATATTAGAACTTCATTATCCGCTATATTTATACCCTATACCACTATGTGGTTTGGGTATAATGACTTTGTGCTGCTGTTTGTAACAACCAAAAATATTTGACCTAGACCCATCTTTTATTATACCGATCGAATCAGAATCACTTTTTGAATCGATTTAACTATGTCCGTCCGTCCGTCCGTCCGTCCGTCTGTGTGTCCATGTAAACTTTGTAATCAAACTGCAGGTCGCAAATAAAAATATATTTTGATGAAATTTAGTATATAAGCTTTCATTGGCCATGGGATGAACGCTATTGAAATTGGTGAGAATCGGTCCATGTTCAGACCTAGCCCCCATACAAATGACCCCTATAAAATCGACATAAATTGCCATAAGATCCAAATTGTCATATAGATCTAAGTCAAATTGGGTTTGTATGTGTTTATTACATCCATTAATGAATAGTCAAAAACGGTCCCTATGGGATAACTCTTGGTCATAGGCCCCATATGGAGCTGCTTCCCGATCTTCACTTAAATTTATCAAAAACAAAAATATTGCACTGATTCATCTCAAATTTTGTTTGTATACATTTTTGCAAAATACAAGAGACTTTATCAAACATGATCAGGATCGGTACATTTTTGGACCTAGTCCCCATATAGATATAGCATCCGATATGAACTTTTTCTTATCTGCAGCCAAAAAAATTAAAAGAAATCCCACTCAAATTTGGTTTATGCTTATTTTCTATGTCCAGTTAGTTGGGCCTATGAGATATGGTCTCTAAACGCATGGTATAGGGTATCATATAGTCGGTCTAGACCGACTATAATTTTCTTACTTGTTTTATGTTGTAATTGTTTTTTAAGTTCCATAGAATTTTTAATGTTATATTTTTCTGAAATTATGTGTTTTAAAAGTTGACCAATATATTTGGAGAGTTGATAACATGGGACATTCATTGACGATACAATTGGTCTAAGAGGTGTATTTATTTTCTGAATTTTCGGGAGACCTAAAATTCATGAATTTTAATAATTCCTAGTATTCATTTTACTGTATTTTAAATAAGTTTTAAAGTTTTTATTGTATTTTAATTTTGTGGCAAATTTTTTAACGGTGAAAATGCTGTACTTTAATTATTAGACAAGTCTTGTTGTACGGGAAATTTATAAAGAAATTAATAATAATAATAATAAATATGAATATGTTTTTATGAAATTTGGTATGCAAGCTTTTATTGGATGAACGCTATTGAAATTTTTGAAATTCGGTCCATGTTCAGACCTAGTCCCCATACAAATGACCCCATCGGCATACATTGCCATAAGATCCAAATTGTCATCTAGATCTCAGTCAAATTAGGTTTGTATGTGTTTATTATATCCATTAATCAGTAGTCCAAAAATAATACCTATGGACAATTCTTAGTCATAGGCCTCATATAGAGCTGCTTCCCGATCTTCACTTAAATCTATCAAAAAACAAAAATATTGCACAGATTTTTCTCAAATTTGGTTCGTATATATGTTTTCTAAATATAAGTGACTTTACCAGATATGGTCAGGATCGTTTCACTTTTTGACCTAGTCCCCATATAAATATATATAAGTGACTGTACCAAATATCGGTCCATTTTTTGACCTAGTCCCCATATAAAATTTAGCACCCGATATGAACTTTTACATATCTGCAAAAAAATTAATAACAATGGTACTTTAATTTGGTTTATGCTTATTTTCTATATCAAATTAATTGGATCGAAGAGATAGGGTCTCTAAACCATGGTATAGGGTATCGTACAGTCGGTCGAGACCGACTATAATTTTCTTGCTTGTTTTGTTATACTTTTCTTTCATATAGGCGATTTTTTGTATATATTTCGAAATAAAGATAAAAAAAGTTAGGCCGTTGTCTAAGGTGATATAACCATGAAGCAAATTCTACAAATACAATGACCACATAAACAACAACAATTATAGCTATAACACACAAATTGAAAAATTTAGAATAACACATCCAAAAGAACAACAGGGAAAATCATATTTTTCTCAATATTTTTTTTCACATTTTCGTTAGAATCTTGTGATCTATGAGACCGATGTTGATTAGTTTATATAGCAACTGCACAGGATGTTGCTGAATCATTTTAACTAAAAATTGTCAATCCATCTCACGTGTTGTGGGCGTGATCACGATTTCCACAGATCGACAGACGGTCATCATATCCGCTTGTTACAAGGAGAAATTAGATAATATTTTTATCACACAGATGAAATCATATGTGCACTTAGGTTTTTGGCCCAGACAAACTTTTTTATATCACCGACCAACTCAGAATAATTTTCTGAGAAGATTAAGGCATGTCCGTCCTTGCGTCTTTCTGTCTGTTCGTCTGTGTATCCAGGTAAACCTTCAAATTACGCTACAGGTTTCAATATGAATATATTTGGATTAAGTCTTGTATGTATATTAGTTTTTGTAGGCCATAGGACGATCGCCGTTGAAATTGGTGAAAATTAGTGCATGTTCAAACCTTGCTCCCATAAATACAACCCCTTTCAAACCAGACTATCACATATATAAGAGGTATATTTTGCTTATATAGAAATTACAAAAGGGCAAGCTGTGAAACGAACTGTCAGACTGTGCTGACTTTTTGACATTTATGAACAGTATGCTCTGGCAAATCATCGTGAAAAGACTGACGGTTGAATAACGCTATTGCATTTTTTTTTTTTAAATTTGTCTATATATGTAAATATGTTTTTGAGAAACTAAGTGACCTTTCTAAGTATGGTCACGATAAGTCCATTTTCTTACCTACAAAAATATATAAAAATAGTCATAGCCCTGATATAAAGCTAAATGCCGATCGTCACTTAAATCTATAAAAAAAAAAACTTTAGCACAGATTTTTTTCAAATTTGGTTTGTAAATGGTTGTACTTAAAATAAGTGATCTTATGAAATATGGTCAGAATCGGTCCATTTTTCGACCTAGTTCCCATATAAATATATCATCCGATATGAACTTCTTCTTCAGTTCGAATCTAATTCTCTTTACGAACGGTCGTGTAAATAATTAAAGCGCATAGAGTACAACTATTTAAAATTAATAACAAGTGTATATTTTTTGTTTTTGCAATTGCCTATTCTTGATCTCATTTGAACTCACGTGGTAGTCAATTCAGCTTAAAACAGGAATAAAAAATCTAGCGATGGCCCGAGGGGCCAAATCTTCATCAAAAAGAAAGCTCCTTGCCAACAAGAAGATGACAAAACTTCCTCCGGGTTTTAACCCGAACATCGCGTCAACTTCAAGCAACAGATTTAGCCTGCTTGCTGGCCTTAATGATATGGACGTCACTCCTGTATCAAATATTAACGAGGTTAAACAACACAAACCTCCACCTATTGTTGTTGAAGCTAACGCCTCATTTACAGAAATACAAAAACTACTTGGTAAAGATTGTATTTTCAAACGTACTTCAATTGGTACTAAAATTTTTGCTCCAAGTAAAGAAATGTTCGAATGCTACAAGCAAATTCTTAAAGAGAGTAAGTTGGAGTTTCACTCTTATGGCTCCAAAGATAATAGGTTATACACCACTTTTTTACACGGTTTACCCCGCATAAAAACTGAGGACATCACCGCAGAGCTTAAAAACTACAACCTGTCCCCTTCTTCCGTAGCTGAAATAGTCACCAAATTCAGTTCGAACAACAATGCAGTTTACAAAGTTCAATTTGTACGTAAAAATTTTAACCCAACTGCCTTAAGAAACGTAAGAACAATTTCAAATATAATAATTTCCTGGAAAAAATACAAATCTAAATCCAGAAATAAACCAACTCAATGCTGGAACTGCTTAATGTATGGCCATGGCGGTGAACATTGTCATCGTAGTGCTGCCTGTATGATATGTGCAGAACAACATCATACAAGTGTGTGTCCGTTTAACACAAACGAAAAAAGACCAGCTGTTTTTACATGCTTTAATTGCAAAAAACAAGGAAAAGAGAGAACTGATCACTCTGCAAACGATATCAACTGTCCGTTACGTTCTCTCTATTTGGAAACTAGAACAAGAGTTACTTCTAAAAGTCCGAATAAAAGCAGACAACAACAAAATAACTCATTTCAATTTAATGTGGGAGATTTCCCTAATTTAAGAAACAACAACACAAATTGTAACAATAACATCAATAATAACAGCAAAGCTACATATGCTAACCAGCTGAAAACAAACAACGATTTATTTAGCATTGATGAGCTTTTTGATATTTTCACTACAGCTATGGATGATTTGCATAGGTGCACTTCAAAAGTACAACAAATCAAAGTTGTAATGTCAATGGTAAAATACGCCCATGGATTATACTAATAATTTAAACGAATTCAAAATGCTTCACTTGAATGCTAATGGCATTTCAAACTTTTCTAAATTAAAACAATTTGAGATACTAATTGAACGAGAAAATATTAAAATAGCGTCTTTGAATGAAACATTTTTTTCAGAAAATCATAGACCCTATTTTAAAAATTATTATTTATATAGAAGTGACAGAACAGATGCAAGAGGAGGAGGAGTAGCTCTGTTAATTCATAAATCTGTCGCTCATAAAAACCTCTTTATATCAAACACATCATCAATCGAAAACATCTCAATTGAAGTTATTATAAATAATAGACCTATTGTTGTATCTTCGTTATATTCACCAAGATATACTCATAACTTCTGTGCTGATATCTTGAACCTAACACCTTCCACCAAAGAATATATAGTTTTTGGTGACCTAAATGCCAAACATTGTTCTTGGAATTGCCGTTCAAATAATACTGCAGGAATTGCACTCAACAACCTACAGCAATCGAGCAATTTTTTCATTCACTACCCTAATAGACCAACCCTATTCCCCCATCAACACAATCGCGAAGCATCCACAGTCGATATTATTTTAAGCAATTCAGCTTTAGATATAGACGTAAAAACAATGGATTACGAAATACCATCAGACCATCGCCCTATTATATGTACACTTAAAAGATCAACGGCCTTGCAGGTTGACCTCAATTATTATGATTACAGTGCAACCAACTGGAACATTTTTATGAATTTTTTAGACAATAAAATCACGTTATATTCGGATATATACAATACCAAGGTAGTTATTGATCAGGAAATCCAAAAATTTATAAATGTAGTTTTCGAAGCAAGGGATGTGTCCACACCTAAAATAACTCAACAAAATAATTACACATTACCAGAAAGTACTGTAAAATATATTAAACTAAGAAGAAGCTTTAAAAGAAAAAGCCAACGATCTTCAAATATAGCCGAGCAAACTTTTTATAATCAATGTACTAAGTTTCTAAGTAACATGATTGATAAAAGTATTAATTCGGAGCGCAATAAGAAATGGTCTCAATTATTATCCAATTTAAAACCAGGTGATAAATCATTTTGGAAAATAAGCAGGAACTTGCGAGGAAAAGGAAAAAATCAAATCGCTCACTTTAAAGTTGGAAATAAAAAAATAACATCTGATAAGGACAAGGCTGAAGTCCTGGCAAATACATTTGTCCAAGCAAATAACCTCACTTCGAACTATAACCACTCGGCAGATACACTAATAAATACAACAGTAAATAATTTTAAGAAGGAAAATCCCAGTTCTGAATCTGCAAGTTATACATCTCTTGAAGAAGTAATGAATATTGTCTCATCAATAAAACCCTCAAAATCTCCTGGTTTTGACAATGTTCCCAACCTGCTCTTAAAGAAACTACCACTCAAAGCTCTAAAATTACTGGTTATAATATTTAACAGCTGCATCAAACTCAACTATTTCCCAAAGCATTTCAAAAATGCTAAGGTTATAGCCATATACAAACCTAGTAAGCCAAAAAATAACCCAAACAGCTACAGACCTATTAGTCTATTAAGTAACTTAGGTAAAATATTTGAAAAAATACTACATTCTCGTCTTAGTGAATTTGTAACGACCAATTCTATTGTTGCCAAAGAACAATTTGGATTTAAAAAAGGGCATAGCACTACGCACCAAATAAACAGAATTAAAAATCAAATAACCACAAATAAAAACAATAAACGTTCAACGGGTCTAATATTGTTAGATATTGAAAAAGCGTTTGACACCGTTTGGCATAATGGCCTCTTATTTAAACTTCTTGATGCAAATATACCAAAATATTTATGCAAACTTATTTCAGATTTCATTCACGGCAGAAACTTTAAAGTTGCGATTAATAATGAAACATCATCTCCAAAAACCATTACCACAGGGTTACCTCAAGGATCTGTCTTGTCGCCATTGCTTTACTCGATATATACATCCGATTTTAAAGTCCCGAAATATATGAAAATTGCTTATTACGCAGATGATACTGCGTTAATTTCTTCAAACAAACTTACAAGCGCACTCCTGAAGAAAATGGAAAAGGGACTTGTAAATTGCAGTAAATATTTTCACAAATGGAAAATCAAAATTAATCCAAACAAGACCCAAGCAATAATTTTTCCATTCAACAAATCTCCCAAAAGACTGCCAAGACGTCATCTTTTTATTGGAAATAATACCATAAATGTACTTAACGAGGTCAAATATCTCGGAGTTGTCTTGGACAAAAAGCTTACATTTAAACAACATATTATGGCTACGTGCCAAAAAGCTATAAAATCATTTAAAGCATTATGGCCACTACTAAATAGAAGGTCATTTCTAAACCCCAAAAACAAAAATCTACTCTTCAAAAGTGTTATAAGGCCGATATTAACATACGCGTGTCCTATTTGGATTGACGCTGCCAACTGCCACCTAAAACGCTTACAAATTATACAAAACAAATGTCTTAAAATGATAAATAAAAAGCCCTGGAGGTATCCTACAAATCTTCTTCATGAAGAAACAGGTTATGAAAAAATTATCGATTTCATAACAAGGATTAACAACAATTATTTTGCCAAAATTGAAAATTCCTCTTACCCACTGATAAGAGAATGTAGAGAAGTAACGTAATATTAAAAAGAAATCACCAAATTGAAAATTATATGCTTATAGAGGTCTATTATTTCTAATAAACCTTCTATAAGCATATAAATATTTTCAGATAGTATTTGAATTTATTAAATCATATAAAGGTTTTTTCCCTCCCATTTTCCTTTAAAAATCATTAAAAAATAAAATAAAAACTATTTAATGTCTTTAGATCCTATATATTATTTGTTGCAATATCTATGTTAAGATAAGATCTCATATGTAAATATCAAAATTTGTTAAAATATGTAAATAAAGGAAGAATATTTAATTGAAATTGATATGAACTTCTTCATATCCGAAGCCAAAAAATTAATAGCAATGCCAGTCAAGGTTGGTTTATGCTTATTTTCTGTATGTTAGTGGTTGGGCCTAAGAGATGGGGTCGCTAAATGCATGGTATAAAGTATCGTATAGTCGGTCTAGAGCGACTATAATTCTCTTGTTTGTTTTTCTATTGTAACAGATTAAAGAATTAAGCCCTCTTCTTCTGCCTTGTTAGTTTATTTTACAGTGCAGAAAAGATAAGTCCAAATATTGGCAAACATTTTCTGTGACTGCTAATCCCTAACAGAAACATTAACAACTTTTCGGTATTGTAGGTTTAGGTGCTATTTGATTCTGAAATTCAATTGATATTTTTTGAAATACATTTGAAATACATTCTGAAATACATTTGATAATACCTAAAAAGCAATTGATATTTTATGATATACAATTGATACTTTTTGAAATCAATTAATGTTTTGTGAAAAACAATTGAAACTTGTTGAAAATCAATTGATGTTTTCTGAAATACAATTGGAAAAGGTGTAGAGCGGCTAAAATTTTCTTAGTTATTTGCGTTGGCAGAACTTTCTTTTTTTGCATTTTAAAATTGATTTGCTAATGCTTTATCGACGTTTTAGAATGCAGCCAGACCAGATCTGTGTTATCATTTTGGGGAGGCAAAGAACGTTTTGTCAGACGCTTCCTTCATATAGAATATTTACGAATATATGTCTTTTTAGCTAAGAATGTAGAAATCGGAACAAGGAACTAGCGTATTAAATATTTTTAAAATCTGTTAATGTACATTGCTTTGACGCTGTTGTAGTAGAAAATAAAGAAAATCTATATTGTTTTTAGTACTGACGAACATCAATAAACATTCGTATTGCGTTAATAAATTTTTTAGTAATAACAATTTTCAATCAATATATCTTTTGTGTGCAAAAAAAAATGAATTAATAATAATGAAATAATATATTTCTTGCACAATTTTCATTACCATCTGTTGTCACAGAGATAAAGACTCTCTTGCAGCAAAAAAATAAACGTTTAATTGCATTTCAGAAATTGAAGACTATAAGGGAATCCATCTAGAAACGAAAAGCAGGCAAGTAATTAAAATAACAGTAGTGAAGAATTTGAGTTAAGAGTTGATTGAAGTTGAGAAAAAAAAAATAACAACAAATACTTATTTGTGGGATTAATTTTGAAGATATATAAATCATATTTTGTCACTCAATTACAGACGAAAGTTTAAACTTGGAAATAAATCAATAGAACCATTTACACGGAAAATTTTTATATAGACAGTTCAAAACCTTCTCAATTTGACTTAAAAGATTAATAGTTCCTTGAAAAATTATAAATGAAAATTGAATTTATAATAAAGAACATTCTTCAATGTAACCCCTACTTAAAATTGTTTTATTTTCAACATGTATTTTTCGGTATAACTTTAAGATTTGAATCATAAACAAAATACATGAAAAAAAAACTGTAAATCATTCACCAGTAACACGTCTTAATTTTCTAATACTCAGAAAAATAATAAAATTGATGCCGCATAGCAGATCCTTCGTTAGTCAGTCAATAATTTATATGTTTTTCTTTTTTAAATTGTAATCAACAACAGTTTCATATAACCATCTTATTTTGTTGTGTTGTGTTGTTTTGATAAATAAATAATTATTATTAAATAATTTAAAAATTTGTATGCATAACAAGTATTGAACATCAAAGACTCATTGTATATATTCCTGTCAGCATCATCGTCATCAACAATAACAACAAGAAGAAAATTAGAGTCGGACTAGACTGACTTTACGATACCCTTTAACATGCGATTCGAGAAATGGTTTTGGATCAAAGTTTGCTGAGGTTACAACTGGTTGTAGGAAATAAATATAAAACAAAGTTTAAGTTGTATTGTTATTAATTTGTGGCATGCCGATATGAAAAAATGTATATATGATGTAATTTTCCTTGGAACGATCTAAAAATAATCCAATCATGACCATATTTAGTAAAGTCTCTTACCTTTATCATCACCAGATTTCATTATATATGTGGAATATGACTAAAAATATTCTGATAGGGTTTATATTTGGTCTACTGGGTAGTGGATATCATAGACCCACACACCCGAAATTTTATCGATATATGTTGTATGATATCCTGGATTTAACGACCATTTTATTCATTCTGTTAGAGGTTAATTGTTTTGGGACCAGGTGGGAACATTCACAGATTTTCATCAATTTCAACAGCATTTTTTGTATGGTCGATGGAACCTTATGTACTAAATTTTGCCAAACTATATTTTTATTGGCGACGATAAGTTTGATTTCAAACTTTACATGGACACATAGACGGACAAACGGACAGTCGTACGGACATCACTAAATCGACTCAGAAAGTGATTATGAATCAATCGGTACAGTAAAAGGTGAGTCTATGACAAATATTTTTGGTAGTTACAAAGATCAGAACAAACTCATTATACCCTTACCACAGAGTCGTACATATGGTATAAAAATGGATGTATATATATGTCAGTGAATACACCCCACGTAAATGCTGAAAAAAGCTGTCAGTTTAGTGATTTTGTTAGCAAAGCTTGTAAATAATGAGTTTTCTATGGAATTTTTTGTTGACGTTATTTTCCTTTTTGGAATTTTTCAGTACCTTTTTTATTGTTAGTTGTAAGAAACTTTGGTTTTTGTCTTCTCTGATATAATGACAATTTTTATAAAAGTCAAAAAGTGCTGATTTAATATCTGTTTCTCATATTAAGAATATAAGGAGAAAAACTACATTTATATCAATTTTATAAACATGGTAATATTTTGCACATATATCCGATTTGGTCATTAAGAGATTTCATTAATCAGACCACAGAAAACTAGCGATATTATTCTGTTTTTTGATTTTTTGAGAAGTATGTAAACTGTCACAAGCCTTATCCCTGTCAATGGTTAACTAATCTGGATGATTTAAATTATAACGGAATAGTATTGTTGCCTTCTTTAAAAAAAATATTAAAAGACATATTTGATAAAGAGATTTAAATTTTATGCACTTGCGCATTTCGAATACATTTTTCGTCCAATAAGTGCCCCTTTATTTATTTTATTTCTCAGAATTTTTCGATTAAGTTAGCATATCTAACTTAATTTTACCTGTCGTTTTACAATGTTTCGTATTTCCTTTAAAATATATTTCAACAGTTTTCCATATAAAACACAAAATATTTGAAATATTTGGCTTTTTAGTTCTTTTTATTATTTGCTTGAAATTAAATTCATACAACAAATTATTTTTTTATATATTTCTTTGACTAAATGCCAATTTTTCGAATTATTTTCAATTTAATATGATGAAAGCCTTTTAATGGAATATTAAACATTGTAAAATGGCATGTCCCATAATTTCATACTTTATACAAATGAAAAAAAAAGTAAAAAATCGAGGGGCATATTGAATGAAAAATCTATTTAAAAAATCCGACTTAAGAAACCTGTAATATGCTTTTCAAAATATTTTGTAATATTTTTTTTCAGAAGACAGCATCTAAATATAATATTAATAGGCAAGGCGATTTCTTGTGACCGATGTTTTGACCAAACGTAAATTATTTGAAAGGTATTTCTTTTTAGCCGACTTGCAGATTTACAGATTTTTAAATTTTTTCCTTTATTTAGAGTAAATTGCATTTAAAGTTGCTACTAACACATACATAAAATTATACAATGCTATGTGTGTGTTTATTAAATTTGTTAATGTGTAAAAATGAGTTTATTTTTTTGTGTTGATTTGTGAATTGGCTATAATTGATACCTTTAGGGTCTTTATTTAATGAAAAAACAAAACTTCCTAGAATTTGCATTCAAATTTCGAGGGCTGGAATCTTCTAGTTACTATTCAATATATTGTTACACAGATCTACATTAGGGTGGCCCTTAATATAAAAAGTGTTCAAACTCTTCGTCTCACACCCTAGAAATATGCGAATAGCAAAAAGAAACTGAGAAATACAAAGTTTTGGATCAATCAAAAAAATTTAGAGGTGCGTCAATGCGATTGAAAATTTCAAGTGTGTTTGTATGGGGAAAATACGACTTTTTTCAGATTTTACGAAAATTGTGTTCTATATATTAATTTTTTCGACAAGTTGTTATATGAATCGATATTAGTACTAAATTATATTTTCAAAAATCTATATGATTTCAAAATCTAATCAAAACTCGCCAAAAAATAACAAATGCCCCAGACCACTTTTGTGCCAAAAAAAAACTCTAGGTCACGGAATGTGATGAACATTTTTTCAACTTTAACAAATTGATTAAAGCCGTAATTTTTTTTTTTTGTCTCTATACCTATAAGTACTCAGATATGACGTATTGTTTTTTTACCACAATAATAACCTGTTGCGAAATGAGACTAAAATTGAAATTTTTTTTGATAAAATTTTGAAAACTCCTTTTTTAAGTTTAAAAAAATTTTCTTAAACATGATTTAAAAAAATGGATCGGGCACTTTAAAGTTTTGTTATGTATTAGAAATTAACTGAGTGAATTAATGAAATAAAATTGTGCTATATTTTATTGATTTTTATGATTTCAAATTATGATGGTTTTGTAATCATCAGTTATATGTAAGTTTGTCATTCCGTTTGTAACGCATCGAAAATTGCATTTGCGACCCCATAAAGTATATATTCTTCATTCTTATAACAATTCGAGTCGACATATCGATGTCCTTCTGTCTATCCGTTCATCTGTCTGTTTAAATGATGCTCATTCACAAAATAAACCATTTGTTTACGTAAGGTTGTGACAATATTAATTTTACTTTGAGCACTTTGATATTGAAAATGGGTTAAATCGGGCATTACTGTGCCAATACATATCCAAAAATATGGAGGTACCTCTAAAAAATCTTTAAATTCCAATGTGTTTTTATAATAAATTAGTATTAGTTTTATCAAATTGTTTAATTTTTAAATATTTTTGTTTACATTTGTTATAAATAGTGCAATAAGTCCAGATATTAATATAAACGTAAAACCCCTGTGGAGGGTATCAAAGTTTCGGCGCAGCCGAATTACTTGTTTTTTAAATAATCAAAACAAATAATACTTTTAAAAATATATTTATATTAATACGTGGCGGTAAATATTTAGTTCCCCTTTTAAGCAATATGCGGGCACAGACAAGTGTGAAAATTGGCACAGTTATAGCTCATATGGAGGAGAAACTGAAAATGATAAAATTTATGTTTAATCTGTTTTAAAAACATATTAAATTAAATAAAATAAAATAGAATAAAATAAAATAAAACAAAATAAAACAAAATAAAACAAAATAAAACAAAATAAAACAAAATAAAACAAAATAAAATAAGATATAATATTTCGTTACACCCTGTTAATGCGAATGATTTAAATTATAAATATGTCAGATGCTCTGTGTTGAATTGTGAATTGCTAAAATTGATTAGGCTAATTTAAATATTCATAAGTTTTTTATGTATAAATTAAAAAAATATTGGAAGACAAAAATTGTATGAAAAAATAATATTTCCTAGAATTTGCACTCGATTTTCGAGTGCTGGGCTATACTAGTATATATAAAATTGTTTTCTCCAAAATGATTTCAATTGCCTATTTTATTTTCAAAGTTAACTTTTCTTGCATATTTGGAAATCAAGCTACAATTTCTTTAAATAATATGTATGATTTTTACTTCGGTAAAAAAAAAAACAGAGAAAAGTTGAATATGTATTTGGCCCGTGGTGTTATGGCCATTATTTCATATCGGGATTTCTGCCAAGCAAAAAAAGTATCCCTAAAAGCGCCAAAACAAACGCTAATTGCAGTGAAAGGAAAAGCGCTAAAATAGATAGCTTTATGCTTGAAAACAAATGTGATATTAATTTAAAAAAAACGTATAAATTATTTGCCCATTTGAGATCAATTAGTATTTGATGATACTGTTTATATCCGTAATAAAGAAATATAAAGTACGTGAAAATTGTTTGTAACATGTGTCAATTTTTTAATAAAAATTTGTTATTTTCTGACACATGGCATAAAATTGTTAAAAAAAATCAATTTTTATGTTACAAGTGAACTAATTTTAGTGAAACATTTGAAGAATTATTTGCATAACAGTAATTATAAGGGTTTAATTTTATATTTATTGGTACATAATATTCTATCTAAAATAAAGAGAACTATATACCATTAGAAACCCCCTAAAAAATTTCAAAGAGAATATGCATGGCTTAGTTTTAATACTCATATACTTAAGATGAGCATTTGCAAAAATAGATATGATCATCTGATCAAATATGTACAATTTTGTTTAACATTAATTGTTGTATTTAAAGCGCCAATTTAACACTTTTCGACACAGGTGCCAAACTATAATCCAATTTCCACCCGAAAATCTAGCGGCCTTTGGCTAACTACTCCCGATACTGAAATCTACCTCATTCGGTACCCGTCAATGTCGATAGCCGATTGTGTTACTATTCTACGTTACATATATGTACATATATTGAGAAAAGTTGTATTATAAGTTATTGGTTCGCCAGTATCGGTTGATGCAACACATATGCCTATAACCAAACCTCCTCGCGGTGCTCCTGGGCAACGCTAGGCAAAGCCAGTTAGTTCTGGTGATTATTCCTAGTTCCTAATTGGTTAAGGTCAAGGTTCACCGGATCCATTCTTTAGCGGATGACTGGTGAACTTGTATAGCCGCAACAGAGGCTGTAAAATTGGTACTACGGGAAGTCATGAATAGCCCAGATGAATTCTGATTGCGGGCTTTTCTTGATTTTCGATGATTCGAGCGATAACATAAACTACTGACTGGAAGGTGTTACAGCCTTCCAAATGAAAAGTTGCTCACATCCCTTAAATATATGTAATACCAAGATGAATACAGGTATGTGGATGCACTAGCTTAACAGTTATACTAGAAGCTATCAAAATTGATGTGCAATGGAGATAGCTGTGAATAGTCTAGTAGGTTAGTGTGAGTGGTGAAGCTGGGTGAGTTGCAGAGGATTCTAGAATGTCTGAGTCAGTTTACTGGTAGAACGGGGGCTGCGGCTGCCCAGGAAGGGTATTCTGGATACTGGTGCGTTGTTGGATGGAGGCAATGAGTTGTCGGAAGTTGTTTATGTTCTGCCTCGGATTACCGGGATCTGATTACCCGTTTTGAAAGAATTCAACATGACTTTATGAGCAGGGTACCCTCAGGGGAGTTTCGTAGTGTCTATGGTTACCCAAATGCGGGACTCGGTGGCTACAATCCATAAAAGTATCTCAGTTTAAGATAGTCTCTACCCCCTCAACAAGGGTTGAGAATTGCCTAAACAGTTCTTTTCATTTCATAAGTTTTGGGGGTCCTTATGCAGGCCCTGGACAAGATTGACTACCAAAGCCGAAGACTAAAACCTGGTTACACAAACACAAAAACTGGTTTAAATTTAACATACAGTTAAAAAGCAATTATCTTATATTTAACTTTATAATTATATTTGCATTTGATTCGAATTTTATATAATTTTTTAATTCGAATTTTATATAAATAACAAATAAACAAAAAATTGCAACGATTCATAGAATGGACCATATTTTGAGAAGGCGGCCAAAAATCATTTTTTTTTTTTTTGTTATCGATTTTAAAGTTATGTTATTCATTTAAAAGTAAATACTAGTAAACCTCGGGAGCCAAAAAATTGCGACTCTATCTCAACCTTATCATAACGAACAGGGTCTTCGAAAATGGGCTTTCTCAGTATTTTGCTAAAATTAAAAATTTCTTTGTGAATTTTTATTTTTGAATGACTGTAACTATTTGGATTTAAAAGATTTTGAATTGGAATAAATTTTGTATAATTTTGCGGCTTCCATGCTATTAATGTTTAAAATCTAAAATCACTGAGTCATTCCGAAATTTAAAAAAAATTTTTTTTAAAATAGGTCCAAATTTTCCGAAAATCTCCTACTTAATACAGCATAACTTCTGCCAGTCAAAAGCAGTCAGAAAAAAATCTTGCACTGTTCTATAGCCCGAACCATCCCCTATACTCCTATACCCCATTATATACCCGCCAGTTTCCGCCCGTGTGCACCAGAACAATTTTTCTGACCGAAGGTTAGATATTTTCTGCAAAAATTATGAATACAAAATTTGTCCACTATGTGGTTAGGATATATTAAGTTTGAGGTGATGTTTGTAACTGCCAAAAATATTGGACCTTTATCCATCTTTTATTATACGGATCGACTCAAAAACACTTTCTGGGTCGATTAAACGATGTCCGTCCGTCCGTCTGAGTGTTATGAATACAAAAGTTGGTCGTACCGGTGCACCGCGGTGCATTTTTTTGCGTGTCAGTAGAGTTGTCAGGAGTTGTTATATACTTATAAAAAAGGGTTGAGATATAATGCGCTTAATTGTTACAGGTACATTTACATAGGTATCTTTCAAAAACATTAATAGTCTGAATTGGAGTTATATATTTTAAATACCTGACAAAGTGGGAAACAGTTTAAATAACTGGTAAATGGTAAAAAAAACTATTGCGACATAGCCCTTTAAGAATTGAGCAGGTATGCTTCACCTTTTTAAAGGGGTTAGGGTGGGGTTTTTTATGCTTCTAAAAGTGGTAATAAAAGATAAAAATTTGTGAATGGTAAAAAAAAAACTATTGCGACATAGCCTTTAAGATATGAGCAGGTATGCTTCACCTTTTAAAAGGGGTTAGGGTGTGGGTTTTTTATGCTTCTAAAAGTGGTAATAAAAGATAAAAATTTTTGTTTGTTAGATTTATCGTAATTTTTCAGACATATTGCAATTAATACTGTAATTAATATGCAATTTTAATTTTGTTTAAATGGTGCGTGGTAAAGAAGAAGAAAGCATATATTTCAAAAATTCATAACTGCACTGTATTCTTAATCGGACCGGTTTCTGGCATTTCAGCCTTCATCAGCGATTTATTGAACATTGTGATAATTGTTATGTTTTAATTGAATAGATTGTTTCTATATGAAAATTTTTTCTACTTAGGGCGGCCGTGAGGTTTTGAACCATGAACCTTCACATACACTCGTACTTGCACTTTTTGGTCAGCGCTTTAACACACTCACCTAAAGTCAGGCCTACGAGCAGTGTGGTTAGTTTCAGTTTTCGTACCATACAGCTTTACTTTGTATTAATTTCAGAAGATACAACTCTGTCCAAACAAACAATCGTTATTTTTGAATTTTGAATATTTTTTGCATTTATACTTCTAATTTCCACTATTCTCAATTTTCGTAAGAGTTGTCATATGTGATGTACGGTTTTTGTACATACCTACATATGCACTTTACATATATTTGAGATGACGCTTTGAGGCGAAGAAATTTTTTGTTTGTTAGATTTATCGTCATTTTTCAGACATATTGCAATTACTACTGTAATTAATATGTAATTTTAATTTTGTTTAAATTTTTATTTTACATAATTGCAAGAAAGAGTATTTATAATAATGTTTGCACAATTATTATTCGTTACAATTTGTGCAATGGCTAAGTACTGTTACAGAGATCTGACAGATATTTATTTTCAACGAAATGATGTAGACGATGTAATTTTGCACATAGTGAGCAATGACTTCTTTAAGAATTGTAACCTAGAAGACATTGAAATGTACAAAGGAAAAATTACTCATTTTGCATTGGATTTGAAAAGACGGTACATTGAATGCTCTCATAGCAAGGCAAAGATGTACAAACGTTACCAAGACTTGGTAATAAAAGAGTGCATCTACAACTGCCAACGGAAGTGGAAAAAAGGGTCGACCAGCAAAATCAATTGACGGATGTAGTGAAAGATCTCGAAGGCGCAAGCTGGAGAATATCAATGAAGAAATTTCTCAAAGAATTATTAAGGATTCATTTTTGCACCAAATTCAACCAACCCAAAATAAAAAAAATAAAATTGAAATAATTGAAAATTAGTAGAAGCGAGCCCAAGGCGCACAAAGAGGATTTTGAAAAGCATTCCTACACCAATTGAAGATAAGAATTTTACGCCGGAAGAATCATTCGCCCTATTTTTGGATTTGAAATTGACCAAAAATCAATATAAGGAATTGCGGAAGCGAACCAATGAAAAGAATTGTGGGATTTTTCTGGGATTTTTTTATCGAGAATTTGTTTCTGCCAAAAAAGAATGCTTGCCTTCACAATCTGCAATTAGTGTCACTTCAACATCAGCAGAAATAAAATTGCAAGATCTCAGAACGATTGCTAAATACGCATGATACTGATCATTTAACAAAAATTGGTAATGGCAGCATTATTTTAATTTCCAAATGGGGATGTGATGGATCCTCTGGTCAGAAACAATACAAGCAATTTAATGCCGAAAATTCTTCAGATGCTAATTTATTTATGGTATCTTTCGTTCCATTGCGCTTAACAAAAAGGTATAGCGTCTTAGAGCCGTCAACTAGTAGAGCAACAGAAATTGATATATGGAAAAATGAAATTCCTTCTTCAACAAAGTATTGCAGACCAATAAAATTTGCATTCAAAACGGAAACCAAAGATGTCATAACTGAAGAAGTTCAAAAAATAAAAGATCAAATTAAGGAACTTCAACCAGTAATATTTAAATTTGATGACCAAGACATTGAAGTACATTTTAATATGTGTCTCACAATGATTGATGGAAAACTTGCACAAGCTTTAACTGGAACAAAGTCAACGTCAAGCTGTATTATATGCCAAAAGACATCAAGTCAATTAAGCCAACCCCCACCAGAAGACGATAGTTTTAAGGAAGCCTACGAATTTGGAATGTCCCCTCTTCATGCTAGATTACGTTTCATGGCGCATATTCTTAAATTGGGTTATGATTTGGAATTTGGTCCGTTAGGCGAAACAGTGAGAAAAAACAAAGAATATGAAGAAAAAAGAAAGCAAAAAAAAAAACAAATTCAACAAAAATATCTACAGCTAGGCCTCGGAATCGACCAACCAAAACAAGGGGGAAGGAAACACAAATGATGGAAATACTGCTAGGAGATTTTTTTCCGATCCGGAAACTGCAGCATCTATCACAGGTGTAGATCATGAATTAATAAGACGATTCAAAATCATATTACAAGTTCTAGCATGCAGCCAATAAAACAGCTATACTTTATATGAAAAATACTCTTGGAGATATATGCCATCCACAGTTCATAAAATTTTGTACCATGGGGAACAAATAATTCAAAACAATATGCTACCAATAGGAGATCTATCTGAAGAAGCGCAAGAAAAAAGGAACAAAGACTACAGATTCTTTCGCGAGCACAACACAAGGAAAATGTCCAGATGTTGTACTAATGAAGACCTTATCACTATTTTGTTGTGCACTTCAGATCCATATATGTCCAGCATTCGACAAAAAATGGAAAACTGCCTCTATTGAATTAGACGAAGAAGCTAAACAACTTCTAGAAGATGAAAATCAAGGCTATTTAGAAGAAATTTTTACTAAAATTGGTTGATTTAAAGTACTTTTTCATTACACTAACAATAAGTTACATTTTTTTTTATATAGTTAAAAAATTTTCTTGATTTAATAATTTTTACATTTTGTAAATTTACAATAAAAATTGTTATATTTCAAAAATTTACCATAAAAATTGATATAGAAATATTTAAAAAAACAATAAAAAAAAATTTAACTAAAGCAAAAACATACGAGTTTTTCATTGAAACTTCTCTATATTGAAGGTATAAGGTAACTTTTACGTTCGCTGCTTAATAAATTATATTTTAACTCGGAATCTTTCAAAAAAAAAAAAAAAAAAAAAAACAACCTTTGGCCCTTGTGCACATTAGGACAAAAAAGTTTACGGGCCAAAGTTTGGCATTTTCTGAAAAAATTAATTTAAAAAATTTTTAAAAAGTATTAGTTGTAAAATTAACTGAAAAAATAATACATTATATTAAAAAAAAACCTTTTTTTTACCTTTTAACACTTCACGTTTGTACCAAAATTCAACTACAAATGGAAATGTATTTTTAACCTTCCGTAACTTTTTTTATTTTCCGTCGAGAATTATGTTTTATAGCAAAACTTAAAGGCTAAAATCTCACCTACCAAACGAAAAAAACAGCATATCAAAATTCCAATCCAGTCAATAGTTATAGATTTTTAACCGCCTTCTCGTCAAATGGTCCACTGTGCGTCGATGATCGCCAGCAAATTATTAAAATTTCATCGAGTATAACACATAAACTGAATCAACAAGTACTTAAATTAATATTTACTTTTCACTTATACATGACCGAGACGATTATATTCTCCATAATTTTGAATAATTTAAATATAATTTTCCTATAATGATTGAACTTATATAAGAATTCAATATACATAAAATTTTATAGTTTTCTAAAATCAAACTAAATTTACTTATCAAATATGATATATATTTTGTAGTCGTAAGAAATCTTTATATATTTTTTTTAAATCTAGTTTTTCTATAATTCTTTAATGTTATATTTTGTAACTAAAATGAATTGCAAAGTTAATTAAATAGAGAGAATGCATATGAATTATATAATCATAAATAAATAGTTGCTACGTTTTCAGTTAAAGGGGCAATTTCAGTAAATTGTTGTGATCAGGAAGGGAGAATTGTATCTAGAAAGTAAAACATCTCCTTCTAATTCTAAGTTGCCAATATTATATTTTAAATAGCTCTTAAGCTCAAATTCTATGGCATTTTAAGCATATGAGAGGTTGTACAGAAGAATGCCCTGACCATTCGAGTAGGTCGTTTTTATCTTCACATGCCGAGGTACTTTAATTGGATAGGTTGTTTTCGAACAAGTGTTCTACACTCTCAGATCAGTGTATTCATAGAAAAGTTATAATTTTTACCTAATTTCTTCTTCTGTGCTACACAATACTTAGTCGACTTAGTAATGACCATCCATCAATACGTTTTCCTGTCTATCTGTGTATTGATGTAAACCTTGTTATAAAACTACAGATCGCAGATATGAATATATTTTGCTTAGTGTGTGAGCTTTTGATAATTGAATTGTGCAAAATTTGTGCATGTTCATAAAAATTCCCGCTTAAAAATCGATTTAAATTTATTTAAGATCCAAATTAACACAGAGCTCTCGATCATGGATACAAATTAAGCATTAAGTTATCAATTTAGTATGCTACATTTTTTCTAATAGGATTTTTACCTAACTAGTTATAAGCTTCGTTCACAGTTAATATTGCCAAATTGTAATATTGCATTGATTATGAATCAATAAACGGTTTTAAAATCGGATAAAAATTATGAATGATAGACTCCGCAAAGTTGGAATTTTTTCAGCTTTTAGAAAGGAGAGCAATATTTTTTGGAAGATATCCTCTTTCAAATCAAATTGTAGGTAAACCAGTTAACCAATTATAATGCCGATTATAATGTCGTTTGAAATGTAAATATTTTTGTTTTCTATAAAATTAAATAAAAACAAGTAAGAAAATTATAGTCGGTCTAGACCGACTATATAATACCCTATACCATTCCCTATCTCTTAGGCCCAACTAACTGGACATAGAAAATAAGCAGAAACCAAATTTGAGTCTGATTTTTATTAATTTTTTTGGCTGCAGATATGAAAAAGTTCATACCGGATGCTATATCTATATGGCAACTAGGTCCAAAAATGGACCGATCCTGATCATGTTTGGTAAAGTCTCTTGTATTTTGCAAAAATATATACAAACAAAATCTGAGAAGAATCAGTGCAATATTTTTGTTTTTTAATAGATTTAAGTGAAGATCGGGAAGCAGCTCTATATGGGGCCAAAGGGATAATTTTTGGACTACTCATAAATGGACGTAATGAATGCATATAAAACCCAATGTAAGTAAGATCTATATGAAATTTGGATCTTATGGCAATTTATGTCGATTTCATAGGTTTAATTTGTATGGGGGCTAGGTCTGAACATGGACCCATTCTCACCAATTTCAACAGCGTTCATCCCATGGCCGATAAAAGCTTATATACCAAATTTCATCAAAATATGTTCATATTTGCGACCTGCAGTTTGATTACAAACTTTACATGGACACACAGACGGACGGACGGACGGACATTGTTAAATCAACTCAGAAAGTGATTCTGATTCGATCGGTATAATAAAAGATGGGTCTAGGTCAAATATTTTTGGTTGTTACAAACAGCAGCACAAAGTCATTATACCCTATACCACTATGTGGTTTGGGTATAATGATGTTATTTTGTCTTTTCTACAGTCTCAGTTTTTCAAGTATACTATATTTTGGTAATTTTTCTATTTTGATAGAATATAACTCAAAATTTTTAAATATGTTTACTTAGATATTACCTAAAATGGTTTACTAATACAATACTCTAACTAGTTAAAGTGAACTTGGCTGCATATACTTGCCAGTCTGCACACAACAACCATAAAGTTGTAAAAACATCTTAAAATACACTGGATAGATGGGTAGACGTGTTTTGTCATAACTCAGTTTAAAATTAATCGATTTGAAACTTAATAGGGCTTATTTTATAGGTTATAAATACCTAATATTATCTAATTTTTTGCAGATTTTTACATTGTTTTTCACTATTTATTTTTGGTGCTTGAAAAGAGAAATTTTAATTTTTTTTTTTTTTTTATTTTGATTTTGATAGGATGGCGAAGTATTTTGTATGTTTTGTAATTTTTATGTATTGGAAATAATAAAACCATCGAATTCTGGAAGGCAATGATCATACAAAAAAAAAAAAAAAATACACAAGAAAACGGTGTTACAGAAGCTATATCTACCGCTCATCTGTTATCCATTAAGTCCGCGAAAGAATAAGAAAAGGCAAGGTCTGACACCATAAAAGTAGTAGCGATCGCAAGTCCCTTGCGATTGCAGAGGATTGAAGATAGTATTTCAATGCCAACAAATGATTTACCCACAAAGTATAGCATAGAAGAAGCCTTAGCGTTGTTTATGGACTTGGAATTTTCAAAGGAAAAATATTATATTTTACGAAGCTCTTTAAAGAATCATAATGTGAATATTCTTCTTCGATACAAATAGGTTACATTTTCCGAAATATATGAAGTGCCATCTAATGTAAAGCTACTGAAGTATCGGTAGAGGTTAAAGTGCAAAACTTAATGAATCATACAGCCAAAGGCCTCATTCAAAGTTTGTCTGAAGAGGAGACAGTATTACATTGATAAATTAGTGGGGATGTGATTAAAAACAAACAATATCGACAAATAGCATAACTATTACAGATGCAAATATGTTCATGGCTTCCATAGTTCCTTTGCGACTGAGAAGTGAAATCTCTGAGCATTGGAAAAATCCTCGCCCATCATCAGTTCATTTTTGCCATCCAATATTTTGTCAATATGCAAAGGAGTCTTCGGAAATAATCAAATCTACAGTAAACGATATAAAAAAGCAAATTTCTGAACTAAAGCTTTCCGTTCTTGAAATAAAGAATGGAAAAACTGTTTTGATTGATTATGAATTTTTTCTCACAATGATTGATGACAAAGTCTTAAATGTAATAACAGATACCTCGTCAACTTTGAAGTGTGCAATTTGCAAAAAGTCACAGAAAGACTTTCAAAATTGTGATGATTCAAGTGATGAGCAAAACTATGAATATGGAACTTCTCCGTTATACAATGTTTCGATAAGAACGCAATACCAAAAGAAAAGCTATCTGTTCGAAAAAATTATATAAAATGAATTTCTTAAGAAGTTTGGACTGAAAATAGACTGCCTAAAGCAGAGGCATTGAAATACTAACGATGGTAATATGTCCAAAGCATTTTTTGAAAATAATGAGGTAATGGTAACTAGAGGAATGGTAACTGGCTCAAACTTTGATTATTATGCATCAAAAACTGCCCAACTTTTGGCTCAAATGTACTCTGAGAAGAAACTTACTCCCGCTGTACATAAGATTATGGCTCATGGCAATTTAAATTTAAATTTAATTAATTTAAATTTAATTAAAAGACTCCAGAAATTAATTAAGTACTTAAGACTATGCAAGTATATTTTTTTCTGTTTAGTCCTATAAACCTCCAATGTTCTTGCATATCAGTACTGGGTTGTTTTTATTATGTTGTTGTATTTTTTTGTTTTGTTCACCGCAAACCAAAATCCCATAAAATAAAGAAGCACGGTAATACATAGGCAAACGTATAAAATAAAAATTTCAGCTTAAAAATCTTGAGATTTACCAGACTGAAAACCGTAAAATCTACAATACATTGGGAAAGGCGAAGGGTGATAATTTTGAGAAATTTAGTGATGATTTCAGAAAAAATCTGTGTTAAAAAAAAAATCAAAAATGTAGAATTTTCCATAATATTGCACAATCAGAAACTTAAAATTTAGATTAAAAAAGTTATGCTTATTTCATATAAATTTATATCTAGTTAAGTTAAGGTATGTCCTACCTTTCAATTCCACAAAAATAACGTTTTTTAAAGGTGCTGTAGCTCAGTCGTTTTGCAATTTATCAACTTTGGGTTTCTTCCGTACTCGTGTAAGTTTCTATTTTTTTATCCTCCCCTTCCAGAGCGATGAAAAGGGGTACGTAAAAATGAGAACGCAAACGGAGTGTCATTTTGCTTGACGGCATTTTGTTGGTAATCACGTCCGGCAGGTCCTGAACTAGGATATTTCCAAACTATCAAAAATTGGCAAAATGGCGCTATTTAAGAAAAAATTCAAATATTATACGTTTTTGGGGGGTTTTTGCCCCACCCCTCCTCCGGTAGTAAAGTTAGCCAAATTGTACTAGTTCAGGACCTGTATGACAGACATCTGGTTCTCAAGAACACGATACTCCAATTTGAAAAAAGGGATTTCGAGAAATACGCATTTAAAGTTTTATTACAAGAATTTTCTATATTGCGGTAAAAATATTTATATACATATATAGCTCTGTAACTCCAAAAATAATTACAATTTCAAAAAATCCTTCTATGGCATTATTTCTGAACGATTTTAGACGACAGTTATGAAAAAAGAAATCGAAACAAATTTTTTTTAAAGAGATGTAATTAACATAAGTGTCCAAATTTTGCTGCTCTCAAATTCCACAATATCACAATAATGTTTGTTATAGTATTCGGTACACGGTACGATATTACTCATTAAAATATGTAAGAACATAATCAGTTTTTCTAGCATCATCATATCATCCGATCAGAGAGAAACAACATTAAAATATGGGTTAGATTGCTCGATATTTTTTTTGTGGGTAATATATCAAATGTTATATTGTATGATCAGGTATCTGCCCCATGTTTCTCAAAACATGATTTGATATTTTTAACTTATAATTTTAAGATTAAACGAGCACAACAAATAATTAACTATGGTGATTTTAAAAAAATAGATTATAATTTGCTACAAGAAATCTTTTATCGTATTAATTGGAATGATATGTATTTCATTGCTTCTGTTTTATTTTTTGAGCAAGTTTTATTTTTTGAAGAAAATATTCAACGTCTTTACGATGATGGTTTTCCATTAAGATCAAAGATTCTAACAACAAAATCAAAACCATGGTTTTCTAATGCCTTAAAACAACTTATCCACAGCAGGGACTTGACTTATTCAAGGTGGAAGCGGTTTAGAACACCTGAATTGAAATCAGAATATATAGCCGCTAGAAGGATTGTTAATGCCAACATAAGAAGTGCAAAAACTGAATATTTTTCGAGTCGTTTTAGTGCCGCAGTGGACTGTAGAAAGACTTTGAAACAAATTCGTGAAATTGGAATTGTTAGTGTAGACAAGACAAATAGCTGCCAAGTCGATGCTGATGCACTAAATAACTCATTTACTGATATACCTGTGATACCAATCAATAAAACGTTTTACAACTTTTCATGCTTGAATACAAGTTATGCCTCAAACAATGTTAATAATTTTGAATTCTCTTGTGTTAGCCAATCTGATGTCTTTTCAAGTTTTTCGTCTATGAAATCTAACGCAGTGGGCTGTGATAATATGCATCCTAAGTTTATAAAAATATTACTGCCATTAGTCTTACCTTATGTGATATACTTATTTAACACTATCATTATGTCCAGTACTTTTCCATCTAAATGGAAACATGCAAGAATAGTTCTACTACCGAAAGCAAATACGTAGTTCAGGCCCATAGCTATTTTATGTTATCTATCAAGAGTGCTAGAAAAACTTGAGCTTATATATCAAAGAAAACAATTTGTTAACTGATGCACAGTCAGGATTTCGTTCAAATCATAGTTGCGTATCTGCTTTGTTGTATGTCTCCGAAAACATACGCAGTGAACTAGATAACGGTAATTTAAATTTTTTGGTGCTTCTTGACCATTCGAAGGCTTTTGATACGGTTGACCATAGAACACTTTGCATGAAACTTATGCACTTTTTTAAGTTTTCTGATGCCTCAACGATGCTTCTTTCTTCTTACCTAACAAATCGATGGCAATCTGTTAATGTGAATAACACATGGTCTAATCCTTTAAGACTCATCAGAGGAGTGCCTCAAGGGTCAATCCTAGGAGCCTTACTTTTTTCAATTTATGCAAATGATCTACCAAAACAGCTTTCACATTGCAAAGTTCACATGTATGCAGATGATGTTCAATTATATCTAAGTAGTCCAATGCAATCTGTTGCCGCTAATATAGCTAGGCTAAACGATGATTTACAAAGGATTTTTATCTGGGCAACAGCAAATGGACTTTGTCTTAATCCAAGTAGGTCAAAGTGCTTGATAATTCATAAAAGAACAATCGATCTTACCATAAGTGATGATATTTTAATAAATGGGGAAAAATTTCAATTGTAAATTCTGACAAGAACCTTGGGTTGATTTTTAACAGCAATTTAACATGGACAATTTAACGTCGGACAAACTTACAATAAGTTAAGGATGCTTTGGTCATCACAATATTTCACCCCTTTATGAATAAGAATTCTACTCGCTAAGACATATCTAATTCCAAGTTTAATTTATGGATGTGAGCTTTTTGCAAGCTGCGATTCTACCAGCAAAAGAAGACTTAACGTTATATTTAACAATATTATTAGATATGTGTATGGATTAAGAAAGCACTCTCAAGTCTCCCACATATAAACAAATCTTTATGGCGTCTCGTTCGATAGCCTTCTATACACAAACCCCACTATACCTTTTCGAAAAAATTCGGTTTGCCAGATCTCAAAGAGGAAAAAACATTATTATACCAAGATTAAATCTTGTTGTACAGGAAATGGAAAATAAATAAATAAATAAATAAATTATTATATGCTTCCTTTAAACTTGCTTCCACGGTAATCTATAATATTAATAGGCTAGGCGATTTCTTCTGACCGATGTTTTGTTATATGAGTTTGTAATAGAAATGAGTTTGTTTTTTGTGTTGATTTGTGAATTGGCTATAATTAATTAGCATACCTTTAGGGTCTTTAATTAACGAAAAAATGAAATTTCCTAGAATCTGCACTCGAATTTCGAGGGCTGGAATCTGCTAGTAATATCAATTTTGTTGTTCTTTTATAGATATTCTGTCATACGATCTTTGCTAATCATTTGTCTGTTTTGTTTTTTCTTCAACACCTTTTTCCGGTTTACTTAAGATATTTGATCAAGCTATCGTTATCGTCCAAGACCGTAATACTATTGGCTTGACGGTGAAGTAGTGGAATCGGGTAAAGTGGAAATTAATTAAAAAAGAATTTATTATAGAGAAAGTTACCAAGAATTTATTTTCACTTACAATTATTAAAATTAATGTAAAACATTATTCTGTATTGGTAATTTTATAATTTATCATCTGGTTACTAGTTTTTATATTTTTATCACTCACACTGGATATATCGAATCATTAAATGGGTTGAAATAAAAGTTATGAATTTTCTAAAATGAATTGTTAAAATTTGAAAACACGTTTTCTTGTATGTCTGAATAAAACGTCCCGGTAAGTCAATTGTGGATTCTTAGAGCAGATATTAAGTACCATTAGGAAATTGGTAGGAGTGGGTTATAGGCACTGATCCCAAATTATCTTAGATACTCAGCATTTTGTGATAAATACCTCTTGTTTTAGTTCTTTTTGTATTAACCATAGTACTGGGGCTGTTGCTTTTTTCGCTATGGTTAATTTCGGTCCATTGTAAACGTAGTATTTTTTTATATCTATTTAAGGAGTCTATAATAAAATAATTGTAGTGTATTGAGGTTATACGTTCAAGACACGAACCTCTCCAAACCCGACTGATCGCTAGCGATGAAATGGCTCCCAACGTCTTCTTCCGTCTGGTCTTGAAAATGGAAAATTCGAATTTATACGTGTACATTACAGTTGTAACTAAGATATTTCGTTTCTTATATCTGTCCACAAGTTTTCAATTAGATTGAAATCTGGGGACTGAGCGGCCCACTTCCCACGTTCACTTTATTTTCCAAAAATCACTTTTCTGCAAATTTTTATGGCCCAAATTAGTGCCATATTCTGGGAAACATAAGTTTCCAGACGGTATTAGCTACCCAGACGGTATTAAGAATGTATGGATATATGGATCCCACACCATAGTATGAAACCTCCTCATACCATAATCCTGAAACCCAAATGATTACTTGTTTTTTGTGTGCATTTTGGATTGGAATTCTGCGTTAGGAAATCTTCTGATCTAGGAACAACTTTGGACTCATTTGTCACTTTTCAGCTAGCGATTTCAAATAAGATTTAGCATACTCCAAACGCTTTGCAACATGCTTATATGAGTGTAGTGGCACTTTTAGGGAACTACATGTATTTAAGGTATTACCTCTCAATCTTATTAATTACAATAAAAAATTAAATAACCGTGTCTTTTTGATTCAATAATTTTACCAATATTTAAGGTTTTAAACACATGTTGTCACTGATGCTGAGTTCCTTTTAAGATTGATTAAACAAACGTATTTTTTTTTTTTCAAATAATTACTCTCAGCGAGAACATACTGGGCATAACGGTATCACATAGTCGTATCCAAATAATAAGTACCCATTTATTTTTTTAAATTCAAATGAAAAATAACATTTTTTTGGATCTATTTTTTCTGACTGGCACTGTACATATGATGTGAATTCAGTCCAATAGTTACAAGTATATTTGGTAATAACTAAGCGAATATTCTGTTTTTTGAGAAGCCTTCACCAAAGCTCTTTAATCAGTCCTTGTTTATGGATTAAGCAGCGGGGACTTTTATTTATTTATTTTTTTTTATCAAAAATGGTGCCATCGTGAACAACTTTTGTAAACATTATTATTATCATCATCATCATCATGTTTATTATCATCATCATGTGTTTAAATGATTTGATATGTATGTCAACAATTATTAATTGAAAATGTGCCAAAGTATTAATCATGCTGCCGCCGCCACATACAATCAACAAACTCACATACATTCAAATCTACATACGTGTAGAGCAACAACAGCAACCAACGAAAAAGTTTTTTGTGCAACATTCTCATCAAGTTGGTTGATATTTTTTGTATGTTTTTAATATACACAAAATGTGCATGTGTATGAGCTTTAATAATATCGTTGTTGTGTTCTACCAACCCATTACGGACAGACTCATTCTCGTAAACAAACAGACAGGCATAATGCTTAATGGTGGTGTACGTAAACATTTTGTAGGCCTTCTTTTTTCATTCTTTTTTTTTTTTTTATTATTTTAAAGGATGTTAATGTTTATTCGAGTGAACAATTTCATCTCCCATCCTGGTTGTTTCCCATTTGCATATCCGCTAAAAATACGGAAATAAAATATTTGTTGCGTTTGGGCGAAAGTTTTAAGCGTTTAACGGTGTCTGCTAACGAATATGAAAACTTTATTCGGCTTCGTAACAACTTTCAGCAGTTTCCTTTTTCCGTATGTGAGTAGAGTCGTATATTCTGTAGCTGTAATTATTATACTCGTATTTACATCAAGCATACGACCATAAGCTAAGTTAACATGCAATAAAGCGAATGTCCTGTATCTATAAATCACTTGATACATTCACAACGTCCGTAAGACAGGCGATGACTCTTTTGTCCATGCTTGCTTTTGGCGTTTGGCATTTACACTTTGACAGAGTTTTATATTACTGCCCTCATGTGTATGTGTATGTGAGCTTGTGATAGTTCGTTAGTGTGGCTAATACATTATACAAAATGCTAAAATGATTTTTCGCCTGCCTTCATTTGCTGTAACAAACATTGAGTACTGCACTGGTGACTACGATGGTAATGTTGATGTACATTGTTTTTTTGTGGTAAAAAATACACAGTTCACTGGCATCATCATAACCATCATCAACATTTCCACTACAATTATAGTCGTTTGCATACGAGTATAGTGACAGTGATAAATTAACACCTCGCATATGATAATTTTCTGCATTAGAGTACCTTACCAGTCCAGCTCTGTACAATTTCCCACTAAGTATGTGCGTATGAGGTTGAAAACTTGAGCATGAAAAATTTGCATGCTTTTTTGCAATTGCCGTATACAAAGTACCACATCAAAATAGAGACACCTCAAGCTTATCGTTGCAAACTAAACCAATTAAAAGAGGTGGGAAATTTATTATTGATCTAGACTGTCTGAACGTGTTTCAATGCAGGTCTCTCGCGTGTTTTCTCAAAATGCTCTGTAATTTATTTAAGGAAATAGAGTTTTCATTTGAATAAGTAATAATATTATATTTATTCTCTATAAATGATATAATACAAGTATGTATATTTCTTTACAGAAATTTAATTCTAGTTTTGAATTTTCTTTAAAATAAATTAAAGCGATAATCGTGGCGCCTGTCATATTTTATTTTTTTTTATAATACTAACTCGTCACCACCCAAGCAATATAGTACCAAATTTAATAAAGACTACGATTATATTTTTTTAACGATATCCTAGCATCATTTGAAGACAGCGGAGAACGAAAATATTTTGCTGACCGTAATATCCACCAATCGGTTGACGCAACGTATTTCGGTTCTTATGACTGAATGCTATTGAAAAACCTTAAATTCAGTCATCGTAGCAGAAAGTCGGTTACATAAAATATGTAAATAAGTATTACTAAAACAATATTTTGGATAAGTTATAGAAAAATATGCGTAAAATATTGGTTTGTTAAAATTTAATCGCATTGCAGACTATTTCATAAATTTGCTATAGCAATAATGCATCGAAATTATAAGCCAATTACTACATAATACTATCATATATGCTTCGTCGAAAAAGTATCCGTACATCTAAAATTAATATTGTCATACTACGAAAAAATAATAAAAATCATTTATAATTTTTGCTTAACTTTGCCAAATTTTATATAGCTAAAAAAGTAAGAAATCAAAAAATCATATCCAAAAGTATTCACACATTTCAGAAATTAATACAAAATAACAAAACTTACGTACACTTTTACTTAAGTTAGTAACTTGTTGGCTCTCCTTTACACTTTAAGATATCTGTGAGCCGATTTGGACCCGACTTAAGCAATTTTAAATGTGGCTTTATATTACCTTATCTTACACCATAAGAAATTGAGTTTTGGTCGAAAAATTTTTTTCTCCATATTTCTACCCATTGTACTTAAGTGCCTACCTAAAATTGATTTGATGGCTATTTTTCATAAGCGATTATCAATTCAAGTCTAGCTTCCAACACCAATTCCGTCTACGGTTTAGATTTAAATTAAATGAAAATTGTTTGTAATTCAAATGAAGTCAACGTCTTTTACATGAAAGAAAAATGCAGTTGACATTCAAAGAAATGTGGTTCCCGGCGCATAAATAAAAAATCATGATTTTAGGATGGGATAAAATGCTTATTTCAATCCCGCCCACTTATTTCATGATTTTGCATATTATTGTCAGAGTAATACATTCACTACGCCCATTGCACTTGTATAGTTCAACCCTGAATCCAGACATTCCAGAGATTCACAATCACATAAAAAATTTCATCAATATCGGTCGAGCCTGTTTCGAGCTATTGCGTGGGTAAGTCACGGCAACTGATTTATATATATATACTAGATGTAACCCGATGTGCATCGCTACCTCCTCCTCACCAAACCGTTATGAAAGGGCTGAAGCAAAGTCCCAAGGCTCCCACTATTATAGTAATTCAGATATATCACATTTAATATTAAGTTTGTGTGGGGGTGCCACGTGCATTTGTCCAATCCCGCCCAATTTTTTTTGTCTGAATACTCACGTTGATAATAGATGACCTAAGACAAATTTGCAAAGCTTTCTCTATCATAGTACTTAATATATGTGACCTACTCCGACAAAAGGGAGCTAGTGTGTAAAAAAAACGGGTTGTGTCAAAAACGGTGGATTCTGGTACCTAAAAGGGTGTAGAAACTTTAAATGCGTTTCTTCTCAAAACTTAATTTTCACACACTAGCTCCCTTTTCTCGGAGAAGATCACATATATGATATTTAAAATTTGTTTTGTATGGGAGGTGCCGCACCCACTAAAAATATTTAAAAAAAAATTAAAGCCTATAGCACTCCCATATCCGCAGTAAGACTCCGTGAAAATTTCAGGAAGGTCAGATGAGTAGTTAAGGAGATTACCTCCTACAAACAAACAAACACACATTACCTCTCTATTATGCTAGTATAGATTATTAGTATAAATTTTTTTATTTCGATACTTGCTGATTTACAATGTTTTATGTTTTTTCATTCGGTACAACAGTTAACAGATTTTTCGGCGGTCCTACCCTGGAGCCAGGTACATGTAGCTGCCCATGAAAAGAAGATGGATTATCCAAATTAGATCTGGCAACACTTAACTGTTGGCCTTGAACTTAGAATATCACTTGGCAATTTTTCTTTTTAGCGATTTTTGATATTGCCCATTTTTAATTTTGAAGATTTTTTTTTGGGCGATTTTTATTATTCGCGGTTTTCGGTTTTAGCGATTTTTGATTCTGGCGATATATTTTCCACGACAAATCACATTGATAACTAATGTACTTGTCAAAAGACTGTCGCTTTCGTAGCACTTCATAATTTTTAATCCCATTCCGCCCAATTTTTATTGGACTACCCACATTAATATCTGATGGACTCGTGCAAAATGTGGAGTCTTTCCCTTTTATAGTACGCCAGTTATATGATATTAGATGTCTACTTTGCATGGGTGGTGCTGCGTCCACTGCTTCGATCACGCCCATTTTTTTGTTTGACTAATCACAAAAAGAACCTATGGGCTCATGCAAAAACACAAAGGTCTCTCTTTTACAGTACTCTAGATATATGACATTAAATTGTTGCTTTGCATGGGGAGTGCAATGCCCATTGGTGTGAACCCGCCAATTTTTTGTCAGACTACTCATACTAACATCTGATGGGCTCGTACAAGGTGTCAAAGCTTCCTTTTTTTAGTACACCAGTTATATGATATCATATATTTACTTTGTATGGGCGGTGCCACGCCGACTGCTCCGATCAACCCCATTTGTCTAACTAATCACATGAATAACTTATGGGCTCACACAAATTCCCTTTCACTATTACAGTACTCCAGATATATTTCATTATACCCTATACCACTATGTGGTTTGGGTATAATGACTTTGTGCTGCTGTTTGTAACAACCAAAAATATTTGACCTAGACCCATCTTTAATTATACCGATCGAATCAGAATCACTTTCTGAGTTGATTTAACAATGTCCGTCCGTCCGTCCGTCCGTCTGTGTGTCCATGTAAAGCTTGTAATCAAACTGCAGGTCGCAAATATGAATATATTTTGATGAAATTTGGTATATAAGCTTTTATCGGCCATGGGATGAACGCTGTTGAAATTGGTGAGAATCGGTCCATGTTCAGACCTATCCCCCATACAAATTACCCATATGAAATCGACATAAATTGCCATAAGATCCAAATTGTCATATATATCTTACTCAAATTGGGTTTGTATGCGTTCATTACATCCACTAATGAGTAGCACAAAAATGATCCCTTTGGCCCCATATAGAGCTGCTTCCCGATCTTCAGTTAAATCTATTAAAAAACAAAAATATTGCACTGATTCTTCTCAAATTTTGTTTGTACATATTTTTGCAAAATACAAGAGACTTTACCAAACATGATCAGGATCGGTCCATTTTTGAACCTAGTCTCTTTATAGATATAGCATCCGATATGAACTTTTTCATATCTGCAGCCAAAAAAATTAATAAAAATCCCACTCAAATTTGGTTTTTGCTTATTTTCAATGTCCAGTTAGTTGGGCCTAAGAGATAGGGTTTCTAAACGCATGGTATAGGGTATCGTATAGTCGGTCTAGACCGACTATAATTTTCTTACTTGTTTTTTTTTTTTTGTAACGAAAATATTGTTTTTCTGCGGCACTTAATTGACCTTGATTAAATAATATATTTATCTTTATATGCATAGTTACTATTTTAATTATTTTAACAATAGCGTTCATCCCAATAGCGTTCATCCCATGGCCGATGAAAGCTTATATACCAAATTTCATCAAAATATATTCATATTTGCGACCTGCAGTTTGATTACAAGCTTTACATGGACACACAGACGGACGGACGGACGGACGGACGGACATTGTTAAATCAACTCAGAAAGTGTTTCTGATTCGATCGGTATAATTAAAGATGGGTCTAGGTCAAATATTTTTGGTTGTTACAAACAGCAGCACAAAGTCATTATACCCAAACCACATAGTGGTATAGGGTATAATTATATTAAAATTACTCAAATTTATCTTACTTATTATAATTATCTCAAAGTGTTTTGAATGTTATTAATGGAACAGTTTAGTGCTGAAACTGCTATAAAATTTATATTGTATGAATTTAGCCAACAAAGTAGTTGTTTAAGTAATCAATTTAAATCAGAATCGATTTAACGTCTTAAGGCATGAAGGACAATTTTTTAAATACTTTGCATCAAGCAAAGAAGTTTGCGATATATCTTATCAAACAAAAAAACTTCAATAAATAAAGTTTTTGCAAAACTGTTGCTAAGCCAATGTGATAAAATTGATAAAAACTTTGTTTAAACCACAGATATCTATAAGTATAAAATCAAAAGTATATATCGACAGCTCAATTCCAAAACATGCTAAGTCGAAAAAGTGAGTTTGCAGGAGAAGCTTTTAAAGCTTACGGGCGATATCCCGAAAACTATATGAGGTAGAACTTTTAATCTTTTAATGTTTTTATTAGAAATTTAATAAAATTCTATTAAAGCTTTCGAATTTTTAAAAATTTTAAGTCTATAATACTTAAAAAGAAGTCTCGTAAGTCGACTTAGCATCTTTTTCATGTAACTTCAATATTTTCGTTGTCATTGTTTGGTTTGGAAAATATCTAAAGTAGTAAATTCAAATTATTATTATTATTAAAAACACTGTGCAACAAATGAAGAGTTTTTGAAAAATGCACGCACCCGGCAGTATAGGTTCGATTCTACTACCAAAGGGTAGTAAAACCCTATACTAAGTTTTGTTAGATTGGCGACCACTTTTTAGTATGAGCCTCTTAAGTTTCTGAAAATCAGTAGGCCCCTCAAAAAAGGTGTCATCAGTTTTGGTTCAACAGCTAATTCAAACTTGGTGATACTGCCTAATTATATTTGGCAATAATGTAGCTACGACTCTGTTCCCAAATTTTTTTTGGAAAAATATAGAAAAAAATTTTTTTTGTCACATTTTTCACCATAACTTACAGGGACTCGTAAGTTTTCACTAACAATGTTTGACAGAATTGTAGCCACGGTAAATCTGAACAATAACTGTGAACACATCAATACAATCTGAACATATTTAGTCACCCTAAATAGATCATAAAAACCATTTTGTACCTAAACATTGTCGTTTTTAACTAGACTGTACTTGAATAATTTAAAATCAAACTTTGTTATAACCCAAAGTCCTTCTTTGACTTTGTACATGTTTAACGCAAGTCTTCATTGTTACCGACTACAATGTTTTGCAATGATAATGCATCCTCTTGTTATCTTGATATTTTGAATATGTTTGCTGATTTTTTCCAGTCCACGTATAGCAATTCTATTTCAAATACTTTAACCGTCGCTAACTATCCATATTTAACAAAAGTTGCATCGGTATCAAATATTCTGCTCTTTGATAAAGAAACTATTTTGAAATCTCTGATTCAGTTGAAATTTTCATACGAGCCTAGTCCAGATGATGTTCCTGCTTGTATTTTGTGAAATTGCGCTCAAATTCTAAGTATGCCCATAAACGTGTATTTTCAACAGCCTTTTGCAAATTGCTAATTTTCCTTCATCTTAGAAAGAATTATTTCTTATACATCTGTACATGTCAGGTGGAAGGGCGAATGGAACTATAGGGGAATAGTTAAGCTAATTGTTATTCCTATGTTAAAGGAGAAACTGGTTACTGATTATCTCTAATATCAACTAAAGTCGACTATGTCTTCATTTCAAAATGGCTTTTTTGATTTAGATCAACAGAATCAAGATCTAGAATTTTCAACTCATGTTTTCAAAGGTGTGGTCTATGGTAAGTAGACAGATGTGATATACACTGATTTTATTATAGTATTTGATAGGGTGGATCATAATATTTTACTTCTCAAACTAAGACTAATTGAATCGTATCTCACGTTTAGGCCTCAATGGGTCATGTTTCGCAATGTTGAATCTAAAATTATAAGAGTTGCTTCTGGCGTTCCCCAAGACAGTCATTTGAGCCCGTTATTGTTTTTATTATTCGTAAATGATCTTCCGACTCTAATGTCGAATTGCAACGTTCTTATGTATGCAGATGATGTTAAGTTATTTCACAGCTACAATGACATAAATGATCATATTACTCTTCAGCTTGAGCTTGATTTATTAGCTGAATGGTATAATGCGAACTTGATAGAACTAAATCTTGGGAAATATAAACATATGGTATATCACAGAAACGGGGTAATTTCTAACGAGTATTGCATTAAAGGAACAGTATTGGATACCGTTCAAACTTTTCTGGATCTTGATGTATTTCTGTATAGGAAACTCGACTTGATTGGTCATATTAGTATGATTGTTAATAAGCGAATATCTACTTTTGGCTTCGTTAAAAGATGGGCTAAGGAGTTTTCAGGCCCATATGTTACTAAACAGCTTTATACAGCACTTGTAAGATAAATTTTTGCAATATGCGTCAATAATATGGAATCCATATTATCAGGTTCACGTCATTGCAATTGAGTTTGTGCATAAAAAGTTTTTGCTATTCTGTCTAGGTGGTTTAGATTGGAGTTATGATGACTAACCATCATATACTAATGGACTAAACCTTATCAGACTTCGAACTCTTGAGAGTAGGAGGACCATGTTGGATATCGCCTTTGGTTTCAACCTTGCGAATGATGATATTGACTTGTAGATTCTCAATACATTTTAATCCGCTTCATCTAGACTATTTTAGGACTACTTGCGCTAATTCTTATTCTTTCCGCAGATCCTGTCATGATTATAATTTCATGATATAATTTCATTGATTTTAATTATATACCTCAATTAACTGCAAAAAGTTCTTGATGTTTTTTAAGTTTGTCTATTCCTAATATCAGCTGATGGCATAGTCTGTGATTTACGACTACACAATCTACTTGCCAGCTCTTGGAATACACCAGAGCTCGGACCATGATATGTACGCGGTCTCCATGTTAAGGGGGCGTGTCCTCTCGGTCGTGTGAGGTGGTAAGTGTGAGGCGGGGTTCGGTCGCTAAATAAAAAAGAATCTTACTGTGTATCATATATTGAGTACTAGATAGGGAGATCTTTGCCTATTTGTTTGAGGTCACCTATTATTAACATTAGTAGCCATGTGGATAAGTGGGCGTGGTATCTCCCATACAAAATAATTATTCAATATCGTATATCTCGAGTATTATCACAGATAGAGCTTTGCGGATTTATTTTAGGTCGTTTATTATTAATGTGGAACAAAAATTAAGGCAAGGATAGGAAGTATATATTAAATGTCATATATGTATGTATAGAGAGCTTTGGGACTTTATGTGAGTCCTTAACTTATTCATGTGATTAGTCGAATAATATATAGACGTGACCAGAACAGTAGGCATGGCACCGACCATACAAAGTAAATATATAATATCGTATAACTGGAATACTAGTCAGATAAAAAAGGGTGTGTAACAGATATATGAAATTCTAGGAAAGCGAGTCTTGATACCGAAAATCGCCAAAAGCAAATATATTGAAAATAAAAAATTAGCAACAATCATGGTGAATGATGTTAAAAATTAATGAGATAATTAGAAAAATTTTAGGTATTTTTAAAGAAAATATTGATAGAAATTATTGAAAGAAATTACTGAAAGAAAATATTGAAAGAAATTATTGAATGCAATCAGCATAAATGTATATACATACATACAATTACATTCCTGTTTGTTTGTTTATCTGCAATGCATACACTTTTTTGTTTGCTTGCACTACTAGACGTACAAAAAAAAAAATAATAATAAAAAAAAAGTCAAAATGTGTATGCATCGCTTAAACATATCTATACACATATGTTACGTTTTGAATAAACATAAGTTATGTTTAGTTTCTTATGTGAAATTTTATCTCTTTATTTTTATACCTCATTCCCCACCTATTTGGTCAAGAGACCCCAAATGCAACATCAAATTTCTGCGGAGTATAGCGAACATTTTAGGGCTAAAAGTACGATGTACTCGACCTATTGCGGACAGGAGAATTTTTTCAAAAACTGCTAGATCGACTTCTCCCCTTGTAAGCATCAGGAATATATATAGTTTATGGGGTCTTCGGAATTCATTTCAATAAGTTGCAAACGGATTGACAAACTGATATATACCTTCTGTACTGTGGTTTGAAAGGTATCAAAAGTAAGAAATTTTTAGTCGGCCTATATTGTCTACACGATGCCCCATACCATGCGTTCAGTGAGCCTTATGCTTAGGTCCAACAATTTGGATATAAAAAATAGCCATAAACCATATATGGGTTTCATTGTTAATTTTTTTCCTGCAGATATGAAAAGCTCTTATCGGACCATTTATATTAAAGTCAATTTTTTTACGTACAAGTTGGGGTCACTTGTAAGGGCACCAGGTCCGAGCATGCACAGTTTTTCACCCATTTCATTAGCGTTCGTTCTATATTAATATTTGCAACCTGTAGCTTGAATTACAAATTTAAATGGACACACAAACGGACAGACAGACAGACATCGCTAAATAGAGTCAGAATCTTATTCTGAGTCGATACACTGAGTTATACACTGACCACATAGTAGGCCCCGGATATATATTTACCATGAGATTCGACAGCGCCTATTTAACTGCACCAGCTCGGATGAAGTACGGATTGATATCCGACAAAAACAATTTTTTTTTGAAGAAGTTATAGCAAACAGGTGAGCCTAGCCAATCGGGTTGGTGAAAATTTGGTAATTCCTTAAAAGAGTTACGATAGCAGAATTAGCACTTTTATTTTTCTTTTTTCAAACCACCAAAAGCACTTGCTGCTTCGAGCAGGGAAATGAAGACACTATTAGCAATAAAACTTTTCGGTTGTTAGTACTTTGGTAATTTCAGTTTTCCTTTGTTTGTGGAGTAGGTCATTAATGCCAATATGGTTTTTTTTTTTCAAATCTGGTTACACATATATGTTTGATGAGGTTTAGCGGAAATAGTCTTTGATGGAGTGGGTACTTGTATAACAAGCACTATTATTTTTTAAACCTTTTTCACAGCAGCATCCATATTTTTATCCAGGACACAAAGTTTCAATTTGAAGTGCTTCAAGAAATCGATAAGCTCGGCCCAACAAGCCTTTCCGCACATAGAAACTGAGCGCTTCATAGCTGGCGCTGAAACCCTTTGGAGTACTGAGTACGAACGAGGTACGGAAATGGTTCAGTTATCTGAAGTACCGATCGAAAGTATTATCCAGGTGTGCATAAAGCAAAAACATATGACAGATGAAAGTGTGATTCATCAATAAAAATTCTCTTGATACTGCAGGCCTGTTGTCCGAATTATATTTTTTACTGGTGATTCCGTTTAAATTTTCATATATTAATTTAACATACAAACATATAAGAGAATTAAACAATACTTCTGTATCCAACTAATTTGATATATGCCACATTAATATCGGTTATGGGTCGATAATTGGACCGATTCCGACTATATTTCGCAAGGAAATTTATTTTTTGCAAAAATATATATAAACCAAACTTAAGAAATATCTGTGCAATAATTTTATTTTTGATAATTTAAGTGAAGGTGTAGAAGCAGCTTTATATGGTGGCTCTGTCCTACAAACATTTTTCGGATTGCTACCTAATTGGTGTAATAATGATAATAAACACACACAAACCAAATTTGACTAGTTGTTAGCATACACAGATTTTAACCAATTTCAATAGCGTTCGTAGCGTCTCACATTTGCGACATTTACATGACACACAGTCAGACGGACAGGGAGAATGCCAAACCATTTTTAGGTTTTACTATACTGGCCCATTACTTTCATCCTGAATTGGAATTTATCAACCCCCCGAATGCCTGTTGTACAGTGATGTTAAATGTCCGCATACAAATTTCATTCAAACAAAATTCCATCCGACACATGTACGTGAGTATAGGGTGATTTATATAAACGTTATAAAAATTCAACCATGCAAAGTATTATCATTAATATATCCGATAATATGTCGTTATTTTTAATTCCTTTTTCTTTCGTGGTTTATAGTTTTGTATTTTATGGTTAAATAAAATATATTCGTTTGGTTCATGCATACATATAATGTTGTTTATATTGAATTTTTTTTTAGAACATCAAGAATATGTTAAAAATTCATTGAATTTCCTTAGAAATATATATAATATCCTTAATAGCATTTTCTTTTATTTGCAAAGTATTTCAACTTTGTATAGTAGCACAGATATGTTTGCGTATCTATCTATAGTTTGTGTATCTTTATACTTATATACATATATATATATATATATGTAGAGATATATATGTGTGTGTAATGTAGTAGGTTATATATAATCCAAGTGCATGTTGTTATTCTATTTTTGCAAAAAAAAAATCCTTTAAGTGAATTAAAAGTCAAAGTGCTTAAACAGCTTCAGGACATTTTGAAGTGGTATGAGTGTCATAGTTTTACCTTTAAACATATTTCAAAATCTACACTTTAATGAAAGTGAAAAGATGTATATAAATACTGTTTGAAAATTAAATTTAAATCCAATTTTATCATATATCAATGTTAATTAAAAGAACACTGAGGCGTATTAGGTTATTGAGCGTATTTTTAATATAACTCATGCGCAAAGTACTTGACGGAATTTGGCGTTTTGAATTTTGCTTAAAAATACTTTTAAGTTTTTATGTTCTATACTAAAGGGCTTATAATTAGTTTTACAAAATAAACCAAGAAAACTTCGCCAGTCAGTTTTTTTCTTTTTATATAATAATTTAATTTTAGTTTTCGGATTTGCACTGCGAAACCGTTTCCACTTAAAATAATCAAAGTAAATAAGCTTTTGAGACATCAACATCTTCAAATTTAATAAAATGTGGCATGAATGTATCTTACTTAAAAGGAAGTTATCATGGAATGCGTCCGCAGATCGCGATACAACTTGGATGTATTATGGATAACAGAGAATAATAAGCGTCCAACAATTTTTAGCTGCCTAAAAAAAAATATAATAACAAGGTAGGTGGATTTTTATATTTTTTTTACACTTTTCACAATTTGATCTGAACAACGAATATACAAATTAGACACCAAAGCCTCCCCAATGGAGTATAACACACGATCAGACATAAAAAGCTTGTGTTATTTAATAAACTTTTAGGAAATTTCTTATGGTGTTACAAATGAAATTCTAATCAAATTTTTTGATACAGCGGCTAGGCCTTGTTTTAGCCGTTTCCTCTCGAAGAGACACCTTGTCTTCACTAACGGTAACCCTGTGCATTAAATATATTCAATGTGGAATCAGCAATTTTATTTAATAAAGTTTAAATATATATTGTATTTTTCGACGGAATTCGATATAGTTTTTTTTATACCACGTACAGGCAATTTGAGCCTCATTTCTATGCGTTATAACGCTATACAGAAATCATACTAAGAAAATATAAAATTCGCATGAAAGTGTTTATTTTTTTTTTTTTTTCGTCCAAAACTAATATAATAAAACTAAAAATATACATATAGTGTATATATAGTGTATATTTACATTTTGTTACACATAGTCCCATATTCGGGTGCTCACGTATATTGCACATATATGTATATGTATATTAATAAAATATTTAAATTGTATTTTTTTTAATTGCTTATGGCCTTTACACAACTTAAGAATATGTGCAGATAATATAAATGATATGTATTGAAAATATTTAGAAAAAAAATTTGTTTTATTGCAGATAGGATAAAACTGTAGTCAAAGGATAAAAATATTGATATTTGCAAAACCTTTTTTTAAGCCACCAGGGCTTATATTTTTATCTCGTAAGTTAATGGTAGTATCAAATCTGCAATTGTTATTTGTAAGTTGTTTGGTACATACAGCTTTTATACTGGCTGGTCTGTAAATGTAGTACACTATAGAAATACCGGTTTCATTTCATGCAAAAGTGTTTCGAATACGTTCTTTAAGAAACGAAACAAAAATAAATGCATTTTGAAACATTTGCAACTACAAACCAATACATTTCTGGATTGTTCCAACTTTATGGTCACTATCTTATTTCAAAGACCAGTTTCCAGTCTCATTTTTGTTACAAATACAAAACTTTTAAAATAATGCTCTAACATAACAGTAAAGTATTTATTATATTTATTTTATTTATTTATTTAACAACTGCGTAATAATAAATTATTACAAAATTATATTAGGTAAGCACTAGCTGCTAAGGCCATCGGCTCAGTATTTATTATAATAAATAATAAACTAATTTAAACTAGTAAGAATATTATAGTCGATATAGACCGAATATACCATACCATATACCATGGTTTAGGGTGCTGTATTTATATGGGGACTAGGTCGAAAAATTGACCGATACTGGCCATATTTGGTAAAGGCACTTTTATTTTGAAAAAATATATACAAACCAAATTTGAAAAAAATCTGTGCAATATTTTTATTTTTTGATAGATTTAAGTGAAGATCGAGAAGCAGCTATGACTAAGAGTGGTGCAATAGGGATTGTTCTTGAATTACTGATTAATGGATATAATAAAGACATACAAACCCAATTTGACGGAGATCTATAAGATAATTGGGATCTTATGGCAATTTATGTTGATTTTACAGGGGTCGTTTGTACGGGACTAGGTCTGAACATGGACCAAATTTCACCAATTTCAACAGCGTTCATCCTACGACCGATAGAAGCTAATGTAACAAATTTCATCAAAATATATTCATACTTGCGACCTGTAGTTTGATTACAAGGTTAACATGGACACGGACATCGCTAAATCAACTCAGAAAGTGATTCTGAGTCGATCGGTATAACAAGAGATGGGTCCAGGTCAAGCATTTTTGGTAGTTACAAGCAGCAGCACAAAGTCATTATACCCAAACCACATAGTGGTATAGGGTATAAAATTCTTAATAAATAATATAAATAATATATTAAATAAGAGCGAGCACTCACTTTTTGACTTCACTGTACATACATGAGCTAAATAAGATCGTTGTATCAATACAAGTCTGCACAAAACATTAAACTAATTCAATTGAAATAAAATAATTAAATCACATATAAACATGTTTTAATCGCAAATAATGGTGACTACAATCACATGTTCTATTATAACAAAAAATATTTAACTAAAAACGATTTTACAATCATTGTTAGAAATCATCTGTTTATGTGATTAAAACACGTGTACATTATTTTTCGGTATAAATGAAGGAAAACAAAATTTTAAACTGTTTTGTTATTTATAGCGGTAAGGAGAAAACATTGTGTTTTTAATATCAAAAAATATGAAAATAAATATTAATCCCAAACGAATTTTCAAATTAATATGTAATTAAAAAAAAAAAGAAAAACATTAACTAAAAAAGAAATTAAATATTAAATAAAATAAATACAGAATAAAATTTTATTAGTATTAAATTGTGATACATAGCACATTAAAATTGTTTAATCGTATAAGAAATTTACACACACTGTGGTCCTTATTTTTTGTAACAATTATGTTAATTCAAGTTATTTTAAATTCTAAATGGACTAAGTTTCGGCATATTTTGTAGTATCTTTTACCACAGATGTAACATTTCAAGCAATATTTTTGTTAAAATAAACAATTTAGCAATCATAATTAGTCAGTTGTATTCCTAAGCAAGCAAACATTAAGATAAAAGTAAACTTGGCCCGAGAACGCCAAACCTCTTAGTTACTTTATTATACTGTGCTAGTACTATCACCCTGAACTTGAGTTTCTCACCCAAAGACAATGACCTCGATCATGCTGTAGTTTTTTTTTTTTTTTTTTTGATTTTTTACATACATAAATTAATTATACCCTATACCACTATGTGGTTTGGGTATAATGACTTTGTGCTGCTGTTTGTAACAACCAAAAATATTTGACCTACACTCATCTTTAATTATACCGATCGAATCAGAATCACTATCTGATTCGATATAACGATATCCGTCCGTCCGTCCGTCTGTGTGTCCATGTAAAGCTTGTAATCAAACTGCAGGTCGCAACTATGAATATATTTTGATGAAATTTTGTATGTAATCTTTTGTCGGCCATGGGATGAAAGCTGTTGAAATTGGTGAGAATAGGTCCATGTTTAGACCTAGCGCCCATACAAATGACCCCTCTGAAATCAACAAATATTGCCATAAGATCCAAATGATCATACAAATCTTAGTCAAATTGGGTTTGTATGTATATATTACATCCATTAATCAGTAGTCCAAAAATGGTCCCTATTGGACAAATCTTAGTCATAGGCCCCATATAGAGCTGCTTCCCGATCTTCACTTAAATCTATCAAAAAACAAAAATATTGCACTGATTCTTCTCAAATTTTGTTTGTATATATTTTTGCAAAATAAGAGAGACTTTACCAAACATGGTCAGGATCGGTCCACTTTTGGGCCTAGTCCCCATATAGAAATAGCATCCGATATGAACTTTTTCATATCTGCAGCCGAAAAAATTAATAAAAATAATAATCAAATTTGGTTTATGCTTATTTTCTATATCCAGTTAGTTGGGCCTGAGAGATAGGGTCTCTAAACGCATGGTATAGGGTATCGTACAGTCGGTCTAGACCGACTATAATTTTCTTACTTATTTTTAACTAAAAAAAGTACGAGTATTAAATTCGGCTGTGCCAAATCTTTGATGCACTCCACTCGTGTATTATAACCAAGGTTGTTGACACTTAAATGCAAAATGGCTAGATTTCTTAAAATTAATAAGATAACTAACAAAAGTTTAAAGATTTTTCGTGCGTTTTGAAATGAAATTAATTATTCAATGAGCATTGTTGTATTCACATGCGATGGATACTATTTTGACGCGTACCAATTTACTAAATGAATAAATACATAAGATTTTTTTGTAATATTTTCATGTATTTTTTTGCGGTTGGCGAGTAAAAGTAATTTTGGCTTGTCTTACATATGCTTAAGGTTTTTGGCGTTGCTGTATATTGGGTTGTAAAACGTCACTTCTTCGTAAAATAAATAGATTTATTTTAAACATTTAATAAATAAGATTCTGAGGTATGAACATTACAAGCCAACTGACAGTACATATTAAAATAAAAAATAGACCAATCTCCATTTATTAAATTTTATTTATTTTTATGTATAAATTGTTAATCAGGGGCTTTTATAGTGCCATAGGCAAGAAACTGCGCTTCACCCTCTCCACAAATCGTAAAACTAGTGTAGAGGGAATATTATCAGACAACCAAGAAAGAGAGATAAAAAGCAAAGCAACAAACAAAACCACAAACTCTCGACCAACGTCATCATCACATTCGAACTGGTGTTATTATCACTCCCCAAAAGAAAAAACATCAACCATATAACACCAGAAATATCGGCACTTCTTCATCATCATTAAAAAACCAAAATATCGTAAAGTAAATACTTTTAACCAGGCACCCTAAAATCTGCATAAAGAAATCTTTTTTTTATGTCACTAAAAGTGTTGAATCTATAAATATAAATTATATTAATAAGTTCCGCTTAAGGTCGTCGCTTGTTAAAAGATTCCCTTTGTTATAAGAAAATGTTTGTTAAAAATAAATAAAAACAAGTTTTTTTAATTTTTAAAAAATATTTACAACAATATTCTTTTCCAATATATTTCTTTTAACTTTGTTGATCATCATCAGGGATTATCTGATAAATAGCAATAAAAATAAAAACACAAATAATTTTGAATTGATCATTAACAAAAACAATAAAAAAAATTTAAAAATTATATTTATTTTAAAACAAATTTTTAATTTGTTTGAGTTACAACTTCTTTCCACACAGTGTAATTGTCAACTAACTTTTGTTTTAATCGTTTGTGTTTGTCAACCGTATGTCTGTAGATCTTAGCGACGTTTTCCGTATCTCTCTTATAATTAAGAGCTTTGTCCTTGGGAACATTCATTATATGAAGCATTTCCAGCATAAATCTTTTCCTATAATTATTTTCCTCTCATAAAATTTTTGTGGAATCAAAGTTTGGTTTATGGTTGTTTATTGAACAATGGGCAGCGAGTGCGGTTTTTTGCTCTATTGGTCTGTTAATGGCTTTTAAATCCGATCGATGTGAGGATAATCTAGTTTTAAGTTTGGTTTTTGTTGTACCAACATAAACTTTGTTGCATGTTTCTTTTTTATTACCGTCACAATTTTTAGCTTTCTCTACATTAATATAGCTAGATCAATTACAATTCTTGTAATGTAAAAAGATCTTTGTGTTTGCCATTGTCCTCTAGATGGAACTGTAATGGTATGTGAAATACTCACAAAATAATCACAAATGCATTGTACCTCATGTGTTGTATGTTATTGTTATGTATTGTTGATCTGTATTGGAATAATTAGTTATTTATTGTTCGGTTTGAGATCATGTATACATTTGCTAATGAAAGAAAAGATAGTATATAAAAGAATAAACATTCCTCATGTCCTTTTCTTTCAAATGTTGAGTTAAATAGTTGATTAAGGATGAGATGAAGTAATAGGCAGAGGGATGCTGAAGATGAATAAGTCGCTATGTTCGAAAGTAGCTACTCCATCTATCATTGTCTTAAATTTTTTCCAATATTTCTCTTAAATTACAAATATTATTATCATCTTTTTTCTCCTTAGAGAATCATTCTTTTTAAATGTTTAATAAATATTATTAAATAAAATTATATTTCAAGAACTTGTTAAGTTAATAAATAATTTTCTATGTGTCCATTGACTTCAAACAAATCTGATAATTTCGTTATACAATGCTATGTGTCTTGCTATTTTTGGAAATACAAAGGACAAAGTAATATTTGATAAAGAACTTGCAAAAAAAAAAACATTTCAGGGTATATAATATATACTTTTCAATTTGTCTTTATTTAAATGTACATAACCCAGCAAAGGGAAATAGGTAAATAAATTTTAGGAGAACTACTAAGAAGTAAGAGTCTAAAAAATTATTAATTAAATTGAATATTTTTAATGGGATTTGAAATTATTTTTAAAAGGCATACTCTTATTTCTTACTTTAACATATGAACTTTTCATATCCGAAGGCAAAAAAAAAAAAAAAATTAAAGACAATGTCACTCAAATTTGTTTTATGCTTTTTTCTATATTTAGTTAGTTGTACCCATGGTCCAGGACATCTAGAGTATCTAGGGTATTTAGACCGACTACAATTTTCTTACTTGTTCTAATTATAATTGAGAAAAATTTTATTGAAATTGAGAGAATACAAATTAGTTTTGGAAAAACTAAATTCGATACTGAGAACGAAAATTTATATTGAGCAAATACATACAGAATTATCAAAAAATAAATCAGTGTAGAAATTGATGTGCGGAAATCTAAATTTGATATTAATGAATAATATTGCAATTAAAAAAAAAAACAAACAAAAAAATTGTCATTACCTAATATAACAATGGCAATTTGAATGAAATTTACCATCATCAACTTTCTGACCCGAGACCCTTTTCGTTTCCAATTTATGACACCTTGAAAATTCACAACAATTTCAAAACTACACAAAAATGTCCTTACAAAGTCAGCAGTAACTAAACAGTAGAATGCACACATTTCTTTATAACGGTATAAATATTTTTTTCTTTGTAACTAAAGATAATTTTGGGCACTTGAATTAAAAATCCCTTTTTCCAAAACAATTTTTTTTATAATTCTACAAAACATTATTATAATCAGTGCCTCCTTTGGAAGGATTCTAAAATGTTTTCTCTACGAGTTCATATGAAAAACCTTAAGCCCACAAAACACATATTTTTGAGTTTTCTTTTTCAAAATAGAATTACTTCTTAAAATATTTTCGAGGATTTTATAGAAATATTGCTGCTTTCTCTTTCTTTCTGCCTACCACACCGATTCTGAAATCGTTCCATCTGTTCATTAATATTTAATTTTTTTTTAATTGAAAACAAAATAGTAGTAACTAAATAATTGTGGCACTATTCTAAGAATAACATGTGATAACTCTATACGATTTAAAAATTTTGTTTAAAATAATATGACTGATTTCAGAGTTACTGTCGTCATGTTCTTGCAGCTTTTTGGAGCATATGCATCTAACTCCTCGACCCTTCTTCATTTTGTTTTATTTAAACAGTTGTGATACGATTCAATTGGTCCACCTCGACCCTTGGTGGTAATCGGTTCATTCTAAACGGTGTCCCAATTTGAGGTATCATTCCGATTTTGCTGCCTTTTTTTCTACATGAAATTTTTAATATAAATTTTTATTTTCAGATTTTAAATACATTCAGTTAGTTAATATGGTACGTTACACAAAGAAACAACGTGTTTTTATTATTAAAACATGTTTTGGAAATCGTATAAGTTTTCAAGATGTAATTGGTAAATTTTGATTTACAGGAGGTCAAACAGAGTTAATTTTGCACCATTTTAGAAAACACTTAAATGCTTCTTTCGACACTTGAAAAACATGTTCTTTCCGATGTACATCACGTTGAATTCTTATGCCCAGAACATCAGAGGGTATCCGATTCCTCAATACATATAATACCCATCTATATAGATGAAATTGTTGAATCCAAGGCCCTATAGATCAAAAGACAATATTGAGTCTTCTGCGCATTAAAATCACCCCTATTCGCTTTATCCCACTCTGGTATTGTTAACAGGTCTTGAGTGAGTGTGTCATTCATTTTCCGCCCTTTGCCCCCACATAACCATGGAATTCGCGTACAATTTAAGGAAACTGAAAGACAAATGTCGTTGTCATCTGCGAAAGAGTATATAGAATTAAAGGGTTGTCATTCACATAGATAAGGAAAAGAGAAAGAGAAAGAACAAAACTGAATTAAGCTAAAACTCATTGGATAATACCCATCAGTAGCAACACATATTGTGCGGTTTCTGAGAAAACTCGATATAAATCGAAAGAAGTCAATCCCGACCCCAAATGCAAGAAGCTTTGATATCAATGCACCGTGTCGTACGCGATCAAATGGAAATATCTGCAGCAACCACTTTACTTTCACCAAGTTGTGAATGGATTGATTTCAGCACTCAGAAAGTAAATCTAACGGGTCTCACATAGAATGATTTCTATGGAAATTATATTGTCGACTAATAATAAGTGAGTTGGCTTCTAGGTGGTTGACGAGATTGACGAGAGCGCAGAGCAGATTGCAATTGGACGGTAATTTTCGGGGTTATTAGCCTCACCCCTTTAGGGTTGGTTAAAAATTGGCAACTTTCCAGCAAAGTACTAAAAAGTACCAAAAAGTAGCAAAAGGTACTAAAAGAGGCACTTTTTATGAAAATTTACTTTGTAAGATAATGTTTTTTTTTAAGAAAATGTATTTTTTAAAAAAGTTATGTTTTTTAATTAAACTAGCAGATTCCAGCACTCGAAATTCGAGTGCAATTTCTAGGCAAATTTATTTTTCAACTTAGCCAATTCACAAACCAACACTTTTTTGGCTCATTTTTATTGCGAATGAAGATAACAAAATCATTAACATACACATTAACAAATTTAATAAACACACACATAGCTATGTATAATTCTATGTATATGATAGTAGCAACTTTAAATGCAATTTACTCAAAATAAAGAACAAAATTTAAAAATCTGTAAATCCGCAAAACAGCTAAAAAGAAATACTTTCAAATAATATACGTTTGGTCAAAATCGGGATAAAACGGTAGAACAAAACATCGGTCACGAGAAATCGGCTAGCCTATTAAAATTATAGTTTTATTTTTTCAAGTGTAAAACTTTTTAAAATATTTTTAAAAAGTTCAAAAGTTTTTTTAAACAAAAGCTGGTTTAAAGAAAGTAAGATTTTTAAGAATATTAAATTTTTTATATAAGTTCCTTTTTAAACCAAAGATAAGGTACTTTTTACGTAAAGGTATATTTTTTTACAGAAAATTAACTGCTTTTTGAAGAAGATTTACTTTTTGAAGAGAATGTACTTTTTTAAGAACATGGTAAAAATAAAAAAACTTTCAAAGGAAGTCACTTTTTTAGGAAAAGTCACTGTTTTGAAAGATTTACTGCTTCAGTAGAAGCTACTTTTTGTAAGCAACTTTTGGAAGAAAATACCATATTCAAAATAAGAACCTTTTTTCGAAAATTCTTTGAAAAGGCAAATTTTTGTAATCAATAGTACGTGTTTATTAAAAAAAAAGCACCTTCTTTTTTGAAAAAGTCTAACTTCAGTAAAAAAGTACCTATGCTTAAAGAATGAACTTTTTTAATGAAGTACTTTTTGAAGAAAAAGTAATTAAAAATGGTTTTAAACTAAAAATTACTTTTTAATAAAAGGTATTTTTTAGGAACAGGTATACTTTAAGATAAGTTAATTTCCAAGAAAAGTACTTTTTAAGAACATTAACTTTTAACAAAAATTATTTATTAAGAATAGGTCTTTTTTAAGAAGATCCACTTTCTAGAAATGGAACTCTTGTTAGAAAATGAATTTTTCGTAGAAAAGGCTACTTTTCTAAGAAAAGGTGACTTTTTTACGTTTCTATAAAAATTAACTTTTTTAAAGTATCTTTTTTATTAATTAAAAAGTAGCTATTCTTTAAAAATTATATTTTCTTAGAAAAGAATTAAATATAATCTTTAGGAAAATTATTAATTTCAAAAAATAACTTTTTGAAGAAAAAGTTATAATAGGTAGATTTCATGAAATGGTACTTTTTAGAAAATGTATTCTTTTCAGGAATATCTACTTATTACGAAAAGGTATTTTTTTTTTTTTTAGAAAATATACTCTTTTCAAGAAAATTTCTTTTTATGCAAATGTCCATTTGGCGAATGTTTTTTTTTTATGTACTTTAAAATAATATAAGATACTTTTTAATCCAAAAAAAATTAAAAAAAGCGTTCTTTGGAAGAAAGGTACTATGCATATAAAAAAAATTCGCTTTTGTTTAAAAGAAAGCTCTATTTACGATTTTGGACATTAGTTTGAACTCTTTTGGACCATCGACCTTACAGTGTAGTGTATTGCTTAATTATTTTTTTTTTGTACGTTTATTTATTCACAATTTGGAAATTCTTAAACTATGTATAATAAACACTAGTTATAAAGCAAGTTATATATACAAATATACAAAGTCCCAGGAACGATCTCTCTAGTATTTTTAACAATAATTAGTATTTTTATTTTGTATACACAAATACACAGCAAATATAAACTTATTTTGTACTGAAAAATTTTTTTTTTAAAAACTACTTGTATCTTGGCAGAAGGATAAAACTAAGGTCTAAATGCTAAAAGAAAAATTATAGTTAATTATTCATGTAACACAAAAATTTTTTGGCTTTTGATCTTTGCAGTATGTGAAGTACTTGTGTCATACCTGATATTATTTTTTGGAGAATTACAATTAATTGCTTTGATATTGGCCCGTCTGAAATTATGATATAAAATGGGAATGCCATTGTCATCCTGAATTATATTTAACTTATCTAAGTATAAAAATACCTCGGGTGGCACAAAACCTTTTTCTAAAGTGTTTAGTATATAAATATCATTTGCATAGTACGGTGCACGATGTGCACTTTAAAATATAATTCCTGATTAGTTTAATTATAAAGGTATCTATTCTAATTATGTTAGATGTATTATATAGTTTTAATTTGAAACGTATTTTATATAACTACATGCGACGATCTAAATAATGACGTACAAGCCCTTAAACATTTCCTTTCGAAGACTCGTATTTTTTCATGGAAGAAGGTGAGATATTGAACCAAATTGGGCATCCATATGTGAGTATTGGTCTAATAAGTGATTGGTATGTAATTATTTTTATCTTAAATTTTATATGTTTAGAATAAAATAAGGATTTATGTATATACAAGAAATGCCTTTCGTGCTTTCATAGTTATTTCGTTTACATGAGTATTGAAGTATAAGAATTTGTCTAAGTGAATGCCTAAGTATTATACCACTTGTTTATTGGGTAGTTTGGTGTTAGTTAAATTCGATTTAATTCCAAAATATTTCCAGTTTCTTTTTATATTATTGTTACATTTATCGACAGAGGGCCTGTCATCTGAAAATTCCAGTCATCTGAAAATTTTTCTCCTGTGTTAAAATATTCTTGTAAGTTTGTATTTATTTTATCGATTGTGCTATCGGCGTGGTATATGACAATATCATAGTTCTGGTGAAATACTATAAAGGATTTTTCGCTAATCATATTATAAATGAGTATTATTTGATGTATTGGAAACTGAAATTCAAGTAATTTGAATATTAAAGCTTTTATCCATATGCTGTCAAAGGCTTTTTCCATATCTATTAAACAAGCTCCAGTGCATAGTTTCCTGTTCCAATTCCAACTAATATTGGAAGTGAGTAATTGTATTGCGTTTATAGTTGAAGGCTTGTATTTAAATCCAAACTGTTTTTCATTTATAAATCCTGTATCATTACAGAATTTGTTTATATTATTGTTAATACTCATTTCAAATACTTTGCTTATATTTGGAAGTAAACTTATTGCACGAAGATTTTGTGGATTACTCGTATCTTTGTTTTTTTTTTTTTTTTTTTTTTTGCTAAAAGAACAACTTTAGCTTTTTTCCATTTTTGGGGGAAATATGAATTATTTATCATGTTATTAAAAAGGCTACAATATTCGAAAATCATTATTTCTGGTATATTTTTTAATACAAAATAGAAATACAAAAAATAGTCACCGGCTTGTCTTTCATCTAAATTATTGGAAATTTTTTCTGCGCTGATATGCATTATAGTGGATTGGTTATTTTCGAAATTGGGTTTTCTTTTCCAAGAGTTTATTAAAAGCTTCATCAACTTGTAGTTGTGTTCTATTAGTATGATCTATCTGTTTGCTAGTATGAACTGACTCCAAAGATGATACAATAGCATCTAACATTTGGTCTGTGTTGCTTACTGCGATTACCAATTTGTATTAACAGAACACTGAACAGCGGTATTATGTTAATTCTTTTAAATTAAGTTTAAAAACTCCTCAATTAGTATTTCCCGCCTCTAAATATTCACTGGGATTTATTTGGTTTCTTTTTTTTACATAGATACGTACATACATATATATTAATATTTTGCTAACGTAGTGGCTACGATGACTTATTCAAAAAAAAAAAACAAGTAAGAAAATTATAGTCGGTCTAGACCGACTATACGATACCCTATACCATGCGTTTAGAAACCCTATCTCTTAGGCCCAACTAACTGGACATAGAAAATAAGCAAAAACCAAATTTGAATGGGATTTTTATTAATTTATTTGGCTGCAGATATGAAAAAGTTCATATCGGATGCTATATCTATATGGGGACTAGGTCCAAAAATGGACCGATTCTGATCATGTTTGGTAAAGTCTCTTGTATTTTGCAAAAATATATACAAACAAAATTTGAGAAGAATCAGTGCATTATTTTTGTTTTTAATATATTTAAGTGAAAATCGGGAAGCAGCTCTATATGGGGCCAAAGGAATAATTTTTGGACTACTCATTAATGGATGTAATGAACGCATATAAACCCAATTTGCGTAAGATCTATATGACAATTTGGATCTTATGACAATTTATGTCGATTTCATAGGGGTAATTTGTATGGGGGCTAGGTCTGACCATGGACCGATTCTCACCAATTTCAATAGCTTTCATCCCATGGCCGATAGAAGCTTATATACCAAATTTCATCAAAATGTATTCATATTTGCGACCTGCAGTTTGATTACAAAGTTTACATGGACGGACGGACGGACGGACGGACGGACGGACGGACGGACATTGTTAAATCAACCCAGAAAGTGATTCTGATTCGATCGGTATAATTAAAGATGGGTCTAGGTCAAATATTTTTGGTTGTTACAAACAGCAGCACAAAGTCATTATACCCAAACCACATAGTGGTATAGGGTATAAAAAACAAGTAAGAGTGTTAAATTCGGCTATGCCGAATCTTTGATACCCTCCACCTGGGTTTTACGTTTACATTAATATCTGGACTTCTTGCACTATTTGTAACAAATGTATAAAAAATATTTGAATATGTAAACACTTTGATAAACCTATTACTGATTTATTACAACAAATTCTCTGAATTTTCAGCATTTTATGGAGGTGTCTACATATTTTAGGTCATAAATTGGCAGAATGACTCACGATTTATCCCATTTTAAATACTAACCTGATCCAGATAATTACAAACAATATTAAGTTTAACTAGGTAAATGGTTTATTTTGTAATTTTCTTTTTAATTTAAATTTTTTAACATAAAGGTGCATTTTATTTTTTACAATCCTTTTCAATTTTCCAGACCTATTAGTATAGGGCACATTTGTGAGTCCGCATAGATCAACTTTCAACTCTTAATTCTTTTTATTGTATTAAATTTATCTTTGTGTCTTTAAATTAATTAAGATAATTAAGATGAAAATATTTAACAAACTGTTTTTTTTTAGTTAATATCTGAACATTTTACTGATACAAGGCAAAACTAAAACTGCCAAAAATTTCAGTCAAAACTATTTGTTAAATATCGCATAATTTTTTTCAATTTTAAACTTTAAAGTCTTTTTAAGTCTGGTAATAACTCCATAATATGAAGGAAGTAAATATGTGGATTCTTTAATAACAATGACAAGTATAAAACACTGTTTTGTGCATAACATTAAAATATTATAAATTTGAGCATAATTAATTTAGAAACATAATTAATTTTAGAAAAATGTCCGATTCGTTTTTCGATGATGCTGAAAACACATCAAAGAAATACAGAACATAAAGATTTTGCTTCAGTTAGTTGAGAGACGAGAAGCTAATGGATGGCTGGAGCAGGTCAAATGTGACGACTATAAATGCAAATGCAAGGCTTTTGAAAATATATTAAAATGCGATAAATCAGATCTAAGTATACATGCTTATAACCACTGTTATAAAAAATCTTTTAAAACCAACAGTATTGCCATAATTTGAAATTGTAAAGATGCTAAATTGAAAAAAAAGATGTTTAAACGTACAGGAGTCTAAAAAAAGATGCTAATTTTTTTTTTCAAATTTCATTACCTTTATACTGAAAAATTATATACTTATTAATAAATTCTTTGGTTTTTAAATCGAAAAATTAATATAAAACATATGTTTCGATTTATATTTTTTAAATTTTAATTAAAATTATTTTGGATTTCATCTGAAATTTTTATTAACATCAAATTGAGTTTATTTTAAACTTAAATTAAATATTTTTAATTTTAGAGGGATTTTTTTTTTATTTAAAATATAACAGAAATTACATTATCAAAATATACGATTATATTAGAATAATTGGTTTATGGAATCTAACATTTCTGTGATGTCTTCATCTTCAAGTTCTTCTTGGCTCTGATATATTTCTGACGATCGACTCTTATCAACGACATCGCTCGGTATATTGTAAGTGTGACAGCACCAATTTTTCAATTTCAATCCTTCTTTTATACGTATTACAGAACATAACAACTCGGATTTTATTCTTTTCGAAGTTTGCTTTTAACTAAAGCTATTAAGCTAAACAAACGTTCAACTTCGGCTTTTGAGAAAGACAAAACTAATATAGACAACACAAATATTGATTCCTAAAATGGATTTTCGCCAATAGAATTTTTCAATCCATAAAGAGGTTGTATTCAGTGTTGTATCCCAGTTTTGTTCTGTGATATAACTCCATTGGATTTGAATTTTTTCTGTTTCAGATGATATAAATTTAAACTCTTCTAATATATTGGTTATCTGTTCTTTTACCCGTTTTAATGTGTTTTGTATTGAAAATTTTGGCATTTTTTTAATACAATAATATTTTTTGGCAATCGACTTTCAAATTCATTAAAAACTGTTGTTGGTGTTTACATTCTTCTATTTCAAAATGTTTTGTTATATTTGTTGAAAGAAACGAGCAGAGTGGTAAAAGGAGTAGTACACAAAATTACTGTACTACACTTTGAGAAATAAAAACATATCAATACCATTAAAAGATGCTAAAAGCAACATTTTATTAATAAAAGATTCTAAGTTAGCATCTAGCATCTTTTGATAAATTTTGGATGCTAAACGACAAAAAAAGTTGCTAAATCTAGCAACTAAAAAGCTAAAACGGCAACACTGAAAACCAAGAACAAATATTCTGTTTGAGTTGTAACATCTCATTTGCAAGCCATTTTAATTAAGCTGCGTTCACACTATGTGTTTTGCTTGTGTTTTTCTTATTGTTTTAGCACATGCAATTTGTACACATAGTGTGAACCCTTTCAAAAACTGTTTATGTACAACACATTTGGCAAAACATATGTAAATTTTTCAATTAGAGCAGGTTCTATTTTGGCATGACAACCATATTAAAATACAATACTGCTTGTGGCGAAAGAAAAACAGAGTAAATTATAAAGATAAATATTGAAAGAAAAATAAATTGTTTAATATTAATTAACAATTAATAAATATAAAAAATATATTACTTTATTTTTAACAATAACTTTTTGTAAATTCACAAATTAAATCAGCTGTTGTTTACATTTAGAGGTTATGTCATACGGAAATACATATGTACGGTTGATCGCAAAATGTTGAATTGTATGTAAAACGCCAATTTTGACACACACGCCGAATTACGTATGGATCGTAAAACTGAATTTACATATGGAAAATACACATAGTGTAAACACACCTTTAATTGTGTAAATTTTAAATGCACATCTAACCATATCAAAAAGATGAATTAAACAGAATTGCAAAAATAATTTTTTTATAATATCTGTATGTTTTTTATATTATTCTTATGTAATTCTCATGATATTTTTATCTTATTTTTTATTTTTACATAATTGAAATTGTACAAATTAAAAATAAATTTTAAAAAAAGTAGTGTAGGGAAAAAAGGGAATTTTTTTCATAAGCGTAGAGATTTCTGAAAAAATCTCCTGGCATCACTAGTACCTATTAAAAAACAATGTAAAAATTCACAAGACAACGCGACATAGACTTGCTTTGTTCAAAAGCTTCCATAAGACTGAATGAAATTGTTGCTTACTTTACTCTTTGGTGAGTATTTTCATTTTTGTTCGGCTGTATACATATAAGAAGCCAATTAGAGTTCGGTTTACTCGTGCTGCTATGCATATGTTTGTGTGTTAACAAAAATATACGATATCCCAGTCATCATTTCGAAGATTGTTTTAACAAAAAATACCTTACTGTGTCTTCTTCGAGCACTTTTGATAATTAAAAACTGCTTAATCACATGCGCTATTAGAAAAACACTAGATAATGATTTTTGATTTCTCTTAGAAAGTGATTTATAGAAAAATTACATTAAATAAGACTCAAAAATGAGTCGAAACTGATTAGAAAAGCGGATAAAAAGGACTATCAAGAAGATTCGCGGGTAAGGTAATATTTAATCCCAACAAAAGAATATTTTGTGATCAGCAAAAGGGCGCATTTATAACTGTTTTAATAGCACATATGAGTCAAAAAGACTCTACATGATCATTTATTGCATAAAATGCTTACTGGGATTTTATTCACTATCTGTAGAAACAGGTTTTTTAAGTAAAACAAATCTGCATACAATTTCAATTCTATTTCGTTCACAATGATACGATCAGTTTGTTTACTAGCTACTAGTAAAATAAGAAAATAGTATTATAATACAGCGTAATGATGAATTGTACTTCTCAATTAGTTTATTTTTAATGTGCCATAAGAAGTTCGGTTTGTGCTAAGAAAAGCATGAATATATGTTTCCCAGAGCGAAGCTTCAGCATTGCACTATGATTGAGTTGAGCTCCGCGACTATTCATAATGTGAATAGCTCGTGTCAAAAATTTTTGGTAGTTGGGAATGGCGTTTGTGTTAAGAAAAGCATAAACTCATGTTTCCCAGGGCAAGGCTCGATCATTGCACATTGATTGAGCTGAGCTCCGCGGTTATTCTTAATGTGGATAACTGTTGAAACAAAATTTTCGGAATGGCGTTTGCCTCCGTCCCGACATTAAATAACAAAGTTTAAAAATTTATTTTAATTAACATCTTTTTTTTATTAACATTTGACAAAAAATAGTATTTTTCTAAACAACAATTTTTTTTACAGGGTAAATAAATATTTTATGCTTACCTACCTACCTACTACTTTTGAAAGCAAGTATGCAGGGTTTATACATGTACTAAAAATACAACTCTTAAAACCATACTATTTTTTCAACTCTAAAAATTTCAGAATTTTGTAAAAATAAAATAAAATACCGATTTATTTTAATATGCGCTTATTATGGATATACATATACAAAATATATGAATATTATTTATAGTATTTTGATATTGGCAACAGTAGTATGTATCAATTTGTAACATTTTGTGATGTTATAAAAATCGCAGAATATTGATATTGATTTTATATAGTTTCTTTTATTAATTAATTAACTTAAATATTACACCAAAAAATATTGATATTGATGAATTTTTATATTATTAACACAACGACCACAAAAACAACATGCACAGCTATGACAAAATACAAAATTTAGGAAAACAATATAGGAAAACGTCATATTTTTTTTTACCTTTTCAGTGATTTCTCGGCACCTATGAAACCTATTGTCATGATTTAAAAACAGGAACCTTTTCAAGATGTTAGTGAATCATTCTCACTAAAAACAAGCGCCCTATCTGCCCTATTGAGGGCGTTATCACAAAAACACATATTCAAATCATATTTTCTCATGACTTTTTAATTCTTCGCTCAATTCTCGGGACCAGATTAACCGATTTGGACGATTTTAAATAGCAAACTTCTCAGGATGTTAGTGAATCATTTTTTATACCAAGGAGCACCCTAGCTATCCGATTGAAGCCGTCATCGTGATTTCCACAGACGGACAGACGGACAGACGGACAGACGGACAGCCGGACAGACGGACAGACGGACATCGTTATATCAACTTCGCTTGTTATAAGGATCACAAATATATATATTTTATGGGGTCCAGAATTTTTTTTCTAATTATTACAAACGGAATGACAAACTTATATATACCCTCTGCACACTGGAGTGGAGGGTATAAAAATAAATTTGCAATAACGGCATTGTTTTTATATGGCTGCACATTTTATATATTTTTTTAAGCAGCCAACAACGCTACGAGTTTTATTTTGTTTCAAAATGAATTTTGAACATTTTCGTTTATCGAATTAAAAAAAAAAACAAACAACATTTAACAAACAAACTAAATAAACCAGAAATAAAAACTAAAAAGTTACTTTGTCGTTACTGAGTGACAAAATTCCTTATAAGTTCGTTAAAATTGTCTAGAAACATTTACTTTAAATAGCGCCGGTTCATTTCTTCTGTCATTTGTTGTTGTCAGGGATTTCCAAATTGAAACTCAAACAAACAGACAAACGAGCAATTGCAATAATTGTAACAGTTGGGTTTTGTGTTGCTATGTAAATGTTGTGTGATGTTAAGCTAATGTTTTCTGATGCAAATTGTGTTAATGCATGTTTTGTGTTACAATGTCAGCGTGACACTTGAATACATTTTTGGTTTTACTAAATTTCAAAAGCTTTTTAGAAAAAAAAAACTATCTATGTCGTTTTTTTTTTTTTGTTTTTGGTTTGTTTTTTGTACTCCTCTCCGCTATTTGTTAGTCATTTGTCAGTTGTTGTATATGAATGTATATTCACAGATATTTAAAATGCCAAGGACTCTTTCGTTATATGGTCACCCGGAAACAGCAAGTGTTGCTGTTGCTAAAAAAAGGCTTAAAACTGAAAGAAAAAACGTGTAAATACCGAAAAAGCTATAATTTTTTGACTGAAGTATTGCAAAAGTTTTATAAGTGCAAAGAACAAAAGCAAGATTAATATCTAAAGGGCCCACAACCTTAGGGATACTTTAAACATTATTTTTCATTTCAATATCAAATATTGGACTCACAAGGTTAAACATAAGTCGGAACGAAGAAAACACAAAAACAATAGTCTGTCGAGACCGACTATATGACACTCTATTACCATGAGTTTACAGATAGGGTCTTATTTCCAATTATGTGGGTGTAGATATTCTGGGTATAATAATAGACAAAATTTCAGTGGCATTTTATAAATCCGTTGCCTGCCGATATGAAGAAGTCCATTCGTATGTATATGGGAGTAGGCCATGTTTGGTATTTTACGTAAACACATATACGAACCAAATTTCAGAAAAATCTGTGCAACATTTTTGTCTTTCGACTGATTTAAGTGAAGTTCGGCAAAAAGCTTTTTATGAGAATTATGAATAAAAATAGGATACTAATTTATGGGTCTAATGAACATACAAAAATGTGAAAAGATATCATCAGATTGTAAATAGCCTTTAGACTTAGCCAATTAGTTGGACCTAAGAACTTTCCTCGAAATACATGATCCGTACATAACCAAACAACTTTTTACATCTCTTGTAAGACCTATTTTTGAATATGGGTCAATAATATGGGATCCCTTCTATAACATTCATATTCAACGAATCGAGTCTGTACAGAAACAATTTCTACTCTTTTGCTTACGTGGCTTACCTTGGAATTCTGCAATTAATCTACCTTCATACGTTGATTGACTTAAATTAATAAAATTACCTACTTTGGAATGCCGTAGGACTATGCTAAAAGTAACATTTATGAACAACCTAATTAATGGTGAAATCTGTTCCGACTTTCTTGTCAACAGTATAACTTTGAATGTTCCCCAACGAGTATCACGCCAATTCCAACCACTCTTTGTTAAATCTTTTCAAACCAACTATGCTCTAGCTGATCCTTTTAGAAGAATTTGTTGTGTTTATAATAATCTTTATCAATTAATTGATTTTTCGTTGAACACTGATGTAATTAAGCATAATATCATTATTTTCTTAAATTCCTAATTATTTGTCTTTATTTGTAATTATATCATTTATACAGGTCTGTAAGGATTTATTCCATTGACCTTATAAATAAATAAAAAAATAAATAAATTAAAAGACCGAGTATAATTTTCTTACTTGTTTTCTATTGATGGTATTTCTATGTTAGCCAAAAATGTTATCATTGTCGCTGAGTTTGTCATCAACAGATTGTTTATATATATTTTAGTATGGAGACTCATCTTCCACTTTCATTCAAAAGTACTGATCGGTAAAATACGTTTCAAAATTGTGTAAGACCATTACGGTAAACCGAGTGTAGCTTAAGTAACAGGCCCTGAGAACCTGCATCATATGCTGAATATTTGATGAGTGACATATGATAAGTAATGCTCTCATATGATGCTTTTGTGTTATTCGCATTCATTGAAGCATAAAATAAGTGTCAATATAATTTATTTTAAATCTTTATCAGTAGTGCGATTCTGTAAATTTTAACGATCCGACAATCGAAAAATATATCGACAGCTATTGTTGTTTGCACAAAGGATTAAGTGATTTACTAAGTACACCTTAACGACAGTTGACAAATCAATTGTTCAATTTATTTAAATTGTAAACGGGTGGCATCTCTATCAAAATAAGCTGAAAACACAAAAAAGAATAGAAAAAAAAAACAAATCACTTCGTGTTTGACAGGATGATATTTGGTTTACGTTTAATTTCTTTATTTTTTATACCCTATACCACTATGTGCTGCTGTTTGTAACAACCAAAAATATATGACCTAGACCCATCTTCAATTATACCGATCGAATCAGAATCACTTTCTGAGTTGATTTAACAATGTCCGTCCGTCCGTCCGTCCGTCCGTCCGTCTGTGTGTCCATGTAAACCTTGTAATCAAACTGCAGGTCGCACATATGAATGTATTTTGATGAAATTTGGTATATAAGCTTTTATCGGCCATGGGATGAACGCTATTGAAATTGGTGAGAATCGGTCCATGTTCAGACCTAGCCCCCATACAAATTACCCATATGAAATCGACATAAATTGCCATAAGATCCAAATTGTCATATAGATCTTACTCAAATTGGGTTTGTATGCGTTCATTACATCCATTAATGAGTAGTCCAAAAATTATCCCTTTGACCCCATATAGAGCTGCTTCCCGATCTTCACTAAAATCTATTAAAAAACAAAAATACTGCACTGATTCTTCTCAAATTTTGTTTGTATATATTTTTGCAAAATACAAGAGACTTTACCAAACATGATCAGCATCGGTCCATTGTTGGACTTAGTTCCTATATAGATATAGCATCCGATATGAACTTCTTCATATCTGCAACCAAAATAAATTAATAAAAATCCCACTCAAATTTGGTTTTTGCTTATTTTTTATGTCCAGTTAGTTGGGCCTAAGAGATAGGGTTTCTAAACGCATGGTATAGGGTATCGTATAGTCGGTCTAGACCGACTATAATTTTCTTACTTGTTATTAATATCTTTGTTTGTTTATTTGAAAATAAAATAATGAATTGAATATGCTATTTAATTTTTATACCCTATACCACTATGTGGTTTGGGTATAATGACTTTGTGCTGCTGTTTGTAACAACCAAAAATATTTGACCTAGACCCATCTTTAATTATACCGATCGAATCAGAATCACTTTCTGAGTTGATTTAACAATGTCCGTCCGTCCGTCCGTCCGTCCGTCCGTCCGTCCGTCCGTCCGTCCGTCTGTGTGTCCATGTAAAGCTTGTAATCAAACTGCAGGTCGCAAATATGAACATATTTTGATGAAATTTGGTATATAAGCTTTTATCGGCCATGGGATGAACGCTATTGAAATTGGTGAGAATCGGTCCATGTTCAGACCTAGCCCCCATACAAATTACCCATATGAAATCGACATAAATTGCCATAAGATCCAAATTGTCATATAGATCTTACTCAAATTGGGTTTGTATGCGTTCATTACATCCACTAATGAGTAGTCCAAAAATGGTCCCTTTGACCCCATATGGAGCTGCTTCCCGATCTTCACTTAAATCTATTAAAAAACAAAAATATTGCACTGATTCTTCTCAAATTTTGTTTCTACATATTTTTGCAAAATACAAGAGACTTTACCAAACATGATCAGGATCGGTCCATTTTTGGACCTAGTCCCTTTATAGATATAGCATCCGATATGAACTTTTTCATATCTGCAGCCAAAAAAATTAATAAAAATCCCACTCAAATTTGGTTTTTGCTTATTTTCAATGTCCAGTTAGTTGGGCCTAAGAGATAGGGTTTCTAAACGCATGGTATAGGGTATCGTATAGTCGGTCTAGACCGACTATAATTTTCTTACTTGTTTTATTTATGTACATAAAAAGTTGTTATAATAAAAGCAAAATATTTTCATATTTTATGATTTTTATTTATGTACGACATTTCAGTCTAAAAATTTTACTTTTTATCGATTGAATAAACAACACAAAAATGGCTGTCGTTTAGATAACAACAACAGCTGACTTTAGCAAAAAAAAAAAACAAAAAAAAAAAAAAAAAAAAAACAAAAAAAAATTGCAGAGACAGCGATTGAGTCGGTTGTGTTTTTTAAAAAGCTCCTCTTCTTCATTAAATTTGCATTTAAAAATATTTTTTGTATTAAAAATAATTAAAATTAAAAACTATTTAAATATTTGTACATCTGTTTTGTTTTTTAACGCAATAATAAAAGATTTAATAAACATCAACAAAAATCAACAAATAAATACACAGAATTAAAGTCAAAACAAGACACCAAATCTCTTTAAAACAATACAAAAAAAAAAATAAAAATAAATAAACACAAAAAAAAAAATCAACACTAAATAAGAATAACAACAGAAATTGTGTCATAATATAGATATACATAGCAACGGGAGTAAAACATAATAACACAACAAGAATATAAATAAAATTAAAAAACAAACAAAAACTCTATTAACACAAAGTATAAAATAAACATTAAATAAAGTATAATGGAAACTCCGTCGGCAAAACGCACAAGAGCTTTATTGCAGCAGTCATTTCTAGAGAACCCAAATAAAACTCCACGACCATCTGATTATGGCTCGCCACTGCATTTCGTGCAAATACTTGATAGTCGTTTAGAAAAACTTAGTGAGAAACTTAAGTTACAAATTTGTGAGAGTGAGAGCCGTGTACTTGAAAAAATTAATAATCTTGAACGCAGTATGTGTGAGATGAAAAAAGATATGATAGATGTAACAGAAAGAGTGTCTAAACTCGAAACAGTGGCGGATGATTTAATAGCACTTAAAAATGAAGTGAATGAATTAAAAATGCAAAATCTAAGGCAAGAAAATTCGTTAGTCGCGTGTGATATTCGTATTAATGGGATTCCTCGCTTAGCTAATGAAAACTTATGGAACATTTTTGATGGTATTTGCAATGAACTAAATATATCAACACCCTCAGTTAAAAATATTTATCGCTTGCAAAATAAAAATAATAAAGACAAAAACAACTCGCCAGATGCAGTCATAATGGTTAAACTTCTGTCACCATATGATAAAAATTTTATGTTAAAATCGCTTGCTGGTTATAGAAAATCTAAAGAAAGACACCTTATGTTGAAAAATATAGGGTTTACTTCTAATGATCCTAAGGTGGTACCCAATAGCCGTGTTTTCATAAATGAACACCTAACATCTCATAACTACAAAATTTTTCAAAATGCACTCGACCTACGAAAAGATGGGCATTTAAAATCAGTTTTTACAATGCGTGGTATAGTGTATGTTAAACAATCAATCACAGATAAACCAATTCGAATAGACAGTTTGCAGCAATTAGATGAGTTTTTTCTCCCTACACATTGTGAGACGGAACTTCAAGATAGCGGAGCTTCTACAAATTCCATTGCTGGTCACTCCTTTCATAATTATTCACGGATGTAATAAATTTTCACATAAAGAACAACCCTTTAAAATGTTTCTTGCAATTAAATTAAATTTAAAATTTACTATACTCTTTAGAAAAATGTTTCTTATAATTTTTATAATAATTAATACTACTTATCGAATTATCGTTATTGTTGTTACCTATTTAAATTTTTCTATACACTTTTTCAATTATAGCTGTCATTGCGTTGTTAGAATTTTCTTTATATTTTATCAACATGAACAATTTACGTAGATCTCGTGGTAGTTCCAGTGAAAGCACTTTAAACATGGTACGGATACTGGCTAAGCAGAGGAAAGGTATTAATGTGTGTCATATAAATGCTCAGAGCCTAAATAACAAAATTGATGAATTCAGATTGACATTTGAAAACTCATCTGTGGATGTTATTTGTGTGTCAGAGACTTGGTTCGTAAAAGATACGCCTGACAGTCTGTGTAATTTAAATGGTTATGTTGTATTCAGAGCTGATCGTAAAACACATGCTGGTGGTGTTGCAATATATATTAGGGAAGGTATTAAATGTAATTTTAAATGCAGATCTAATGAAGGTGAGGTAATTGATGAAATCGAATATTTGTTTGTAGAGGTTATTTCTGAAAACAACAAAATGCTTATAGGATGTATATACAGGCCACACCGTGATACTGTGATAACTTCTTTTATGGAAGTATTAGAGAGGTTGACGATCACCTACATGGATTTGTTAATTGCAGGTGATTTTAATTGTAATCTTCTGTGTGACACTTATGTCTCAGAAAACATGGAAACCATTGGTCTCACTTCATTAAACTACACGATGCCTACACACTATACATCAACAGCAAGTACTTTACTTGACCTTTTTTTTGTTAACGATTTAACCAAAGTATTGTTGTACGACCAACTATCGGCCTCATGTTTCTCGAAACACGACTTAATTTTCACGACATATGACTTTATTTTAAATAATGAAACACTATCAGTTACATATCGTGACTTTAATAATATCAATTACAATGTTTTGGCAGAACATATTTCTTTAGTAAATTGGGCGTCCATTTATCATATGACTTCTGTTGACCATCAGTTGTCCTTCTTGGAGAATAATATCTCATACTTATTTGATCTTACTGTACCTAAGATAACGAAGAACATTAGGACCTATACAAGATCGTGGTTTACAGCACATATTAAACAACTGATTGGTCAAAGAGATAATGCGTTTTCACGTTGGAAAAAATTTAAGTTACCTCAACTTAAAGAAGAATATCGAAATCTTAGAAGAGAAGTTACTCGTGAAATTCGTAGATCAAAGTCTGAATATTATGGCCACCGTTTTGAAAATGCAATTAACACCAAACGGAAATGGAAAACTATTCGGGAAATTGGAATTGGCCGAACTAGTAATAGGAAAACTTGCGAACTCACTCCTGATGAACTTAATTCAGCTTTTACTAATTTACCCACTGTTCAATGTCAACCTCCTGCACACAATACAATCAATAACCTAGTGATTTCTGACAATGATAGTCCATTTGATTTTCAATGTGTTAGCAATGATGAGGCCCTTACCTGTCTTTTAGCCATAAAATCAAATGCAATTGGATATGATAACATGCACCCTAAATTTATCAAAATTATCCTTCCTATCCTCTTACCATACATAACTTACATGTATAATACGATCCTTACCACCAGCGTGTTTCCAACACAATGGAAGCATGCAAAGGTTATTCCTGTGCCTAAGACAAACTCTGAGTTTAGGCCTATATCAATACTACCATTCTTTTCTAAGGCTCTTGAGAAGATAATGCATAAACAGATAAACGAATACCTAAAACGATTTGGGCTATTATCGCAAAAGCAATCAGGCTTTAGGCAAAAACATAGTTGTACAACTACTTTAATAGATGTTGCAGATGATATTCGTCATGCCATTGATGGTGGAAATATTTGCTTTTTAGTCCTTCTTGATCATTCTAAAGCCTTCGACATAGTTGATCACTCAATACTTTCAACAAAACTTAGCCGGCTTTTTAATTTCTCCATGTGTTCAAAGAAACTTATTGAATCCTACCTGGCAAACCGTGTTCAGTCAGTCTTCCTTAATAACCAATTTTCGAGACCACTACATGTACCTAAAGGTGTTCCGCAAGGCTCAATTCTAGGCCCTCTTTTATTTTCAATGTACGCAAATGACTTGCCAGATCATGTAAAGTATTGTAAAGTACACATGTACGCCGATGACGTCCAACTATATCTTTGCAGTCCACTAATATCTTCCAGAGAAAACGTAGCAAAACTAAATGATGATTTAAATAATATTTATAACTGGGAAACTGCTAATGGACTTTGTCTGAATCCCCTCAAGTCCAAATGTCTCATCATGCACAAGAAAACTCTACGTCATAATCTAGATTTTGATATTGTTCTCAACAATCAGAGAATTGAAATTGTGTCCTCATCAAAAAATCTGGGTATTGTTTTTAATGACACACTTAGTTGGAACAATCATGTAAACGTTGTGGTAGGGAGAACGTATGGTATGCTTCGGACGCTTTGGGCGACTCAACCTTGCACTCCATTAAATATAAGAATAATACTTGCAAAATCTTACCTAATGCCGGTTTTATTATACGGGTGTGAAATTTTTGCTTTATGTGACTCAACTAGTAAGAGAAAACTAAATGTGGCCTTCAATAGTATTATAAGGTATGTTTATGGATTAAACAGACTTGATCGTATTTCCTCGTTTTCAACAAGACTATATGGTATGTCGTTTGATAATATTTTAAAATTAAAGGTGCTAGTCCTATTACACAAAATTATATATCAGAAGGAACCATCATACCTTTTCAACCGCTTAACCTTTGCAAGATCCAATAGAGGGAGAAAGCTTGTACCGATAAGATATCGTAGTAAAATTTCTGAATGGCAGTTCTATTTTAATGCCGTTTATCTCTGGAACTTACTACCAAATCAAACACAGAAAATCAACAACGCAATACAGTTCAAAAACAAAATAACTGCTAGTTTTTCAATGCAAATTTAAATTGTTTGTCACTTATTGTTTTTAATATACCTACGTTATTTCAACCATTTTTCTCTTTTTTTTTTTCTTAATCAAAATTTTTACCATTTGATTCTTTTATGTTAAATTATGTCAAACTCATTTATTTAGTTCTTTATTTTATTTATTTTTTTATTTACTTTATATAATTATACAATTTATTTAAATATTTTTGTATACCGTAACTTGTTTTTCTTTAAAAATTCCCATACTATAATATAAAAGATGTAAATCTTGTTGTATGGGAAGAACAAATAAAAATAAAAATAAATAAATAAATAAAATAGCGAATATCGTTTAAAAATTTTACTAAATACGAAAATCGATGATTTTTTTGTTTTCTTTTTTTTTAACGATTCGGTTATCGTGAACAGAAGTTACTGAATCGCGCTACAGGAAGATTTTCATAACTTTGCCAGTTAACGTAACTTTGAAGTTTTTTTTAAATAAATCTATAACAATTGCCTTGCGAATTGAATTTTAAGGCCTGCTGCTTTAATTCCCTAACTCATATCATATATTAAAGGAAGACATGCTTTGTATATACCAGTCCGATTTCTGTAAGTATCAGTAAACTTTTATGCTTCCACTGAGAAATTGAATTGAGTTATTCAATTGAAACTACAGAACCTTGAAAGGGGGTACAAAAATTCTGTTGTCACAAAAGAAGTTTGGCAGGCATAACAGAATGAAGCAGTTGGTGCCATCGAAACGGTCGGCAAACCTCTTATTGGGGTAAATGAAAAAAAAAAAATAATGATGACTTTTACAATAAAACTTCAACGATTATTTTAAAAACGTTAAATCTTTCTATCGAAAATCGATGTTAGCATCATTTTATTCTATAAGGAAAATAACTGCAAAAAACAACACGTACTATTTTTACATGTTAACATTCATTTCGACCATCATTATTCATATAAAAGTGGGAGTACAAACACTGAATAGTTTTAAATAGGAAAAGGGAGTCATAAATTATACTTAGATCTCATAGAAAGTTTTTGTCACTGGGACTGTACTACAACTAACCCTTTAACATGTTGTAAGTGTTGATACGTCTGGGTGCGTGCATGAGTGAGTGTCTGTATGGCTTTGTGTGCATGCTATGCATGCCTTGGCACTCACTAATATTGAAGAGTCGCATCATCATATTTACTCTATGCTACAATTCATAGTAGAAATTCAACATTGCTGTAAACTTTAGCTACTGCTATGAATGCTTTTTTCCATCATCTTCATAAGAATTGTTTAGTTTTCACTTTTACGAAATATATATATATGGATTGTTGTGTACATGATTTTTATTCACCATTCACTCGTATTTGGCTGACTTTTTCGAAACATTTATATATATGAATAAGTAAATAAGAAAAAATGGTTTATAGCATATTATTATTATTCCCATACAGTACTGGTGAATAGTAAAAGTACGCATTAATTGCTCTAGTGCATTTTAATTTATTTAAGGAAATCACATGAATAGGAGCATTATTTTTGTACCCTATACCACTATGTGGTTTGGGTATAATGACTTTGTGCTGCTGTTTGTGACTACCAAAATATTTGACCTAGACCCATCTTTTATTATACAGATCGGCTCAGAATCGCTTTCAGAGTTGTTTTAGCGATGTCCGTCCGTCCGTCCGTCCGTCTGTGTGTCCATGTAAACCTTGTAATCAAACATAAGGTCGCAAATATGAATATATTTTGATGAAATTTGGTACATAAGCTTTCATCGGACAGGGGATGAACGCTGTTGAAATTGGTGAAAATCGGTCCATGTTCAGACCTAGTCCCCATACAAATGACCCCCATGAAATCGACATAAATTGCCATAAGATCCAAATTATTATAGAGATCTTAGTAAAATTGGGTTTGTATGTGTTTATTGTATCCATTAATCAGTAGTCCAAAAATAATACCTATTAGACAATTCTTAGTCATAGGCCCCATATAGAGCTGATTCCCGATCTTCACTTAAATCTATCAAAAAACAAAAATATTGCACAGATTTATCTCAAATTTGGTTTGTGTTTATTCTTTCAAAATATAAGTGACCTTACCAAATATGGTCAGGGTCGGTCCATTTTTTGACCTAGTCAACATATAAATATAGCACACCTTATGAACTTTTTCATATCTGCAGCCAAAAAATTAATAACAATGCCACTCAAATTTGGTTTTTGCTTATTTTCTATATCCAGTTAGTTGGACCGAAGAGATAAGGTTTCTAAACCATGGTATAGGGTATCGTATGGTCGGTCTAGACCGACTATAATTTTCTTACTTGTTTTCTATTAATTTGTATTTTAACAATTTGCTCTTAATTTAAATTATTTCCTCTCTTTAAAATTTTAAGAACAGGTTGTAAATTTCTGTTGAAAACAAATAATGAAATTATAAAGAATACCGTTGTTTTTTGTGTTTTGCTCTCGTTGTTGTCCAAAATTTGCAATATGGTCATTTAATCGTAAGTCGTTAATGTGATTTGTTTTATGGAAGCGTTTTTTATGATTCATTACATTAACACATTAATATTTTAATTAGTTTTTGGTAAATAATGGGTCGAAAAAGTGCATTATCGACTGCGAGGATATCAAAAACATCCGAGAAATGAAACTCTCATACAGAGAAATGAAACTCTCTTATTGAGAAAACGCAGTAAAAATTGGAAGAAGCTCTGCTGTAATATACAATTTTTTGCAGAATCAGTCTACGTACGAAAAAGCATAGTCAGAGCAGCCTCAAATCAAAAAAAAGGAGTATTAGAAAGGGAATTTCCATGAACCACTACCATGGATTTCCCAACGTGACAATGCTCCAATCCATATTATTCGAACGGTTACAACTTGGATTCTAGCGCAAAACATCAAATTGCTGAAATAACCTCCGTATTCCCAACTTTAATAGTACTGAGAATGATTGGGCAAAGTTTCTGAGTCTGGAAGACAATTTTTCAACAAAAGGTCACTCATAAGTGCCAACTTCGTTAAGGGTCATTATAACTCATTATTATTTACTAGCAGATTCCAGCGCCCGAAATTCGAGTGCAATTTCTAGGCAACTTTATTTTTCAAATTAGCCAATTCACAAACCAACACTTTTAGGTTTATTATTATTGTGAATAAATACTTAATATAATCTCAAATTTCTTTTTTTTATTTGAAAGCACTATCCTTCCGGTTAATAATGGAAAATAATTTCATTCAAATGGCTGCCTCGGCTGGCCATGCAGTAGCCTACACGATCGGTCCAATTTTTAAGCACATTATCGATCGTGTGCAGCTGTATTTCACCAATGGCTTCACGACTATTGTCCTTTAAAGCGTCAATTGTCTCTGGCTTGTTGGCGTAACACTTATCTTTGGGGGCACCCCACAAATAATAGTCCAACGGGTGGCTAAACGACAAAAATTCGTTCAACATGGCCCGATAACGATCGCCATTGACTCTAACGGCCACTCCTTGCTCATTTTCGAAGAAAAATGGCCCAATTATGCATCTGGACCAAAATCCGCACCAAACAGTGACTCGTTTTGGGTGTATCGGCTTTTCAATGTATGCGTGCGGGTTTTCTGTACCCCAAATGCGACAATTTTGCTTGTTTACATACCCGCCAAGATCAAAATGAGCCTCATCTGAAAAGATGAATTTTTTTTGGCAAAATCGGCTTCTTCTGTAAGTCGATCGCAGGCCCACTTAGCGAAGCGAAAACGCATTGGATGGCAGTTGGCTTCAACTCCTGAACCTATTGGACTTTGTATGGCGTCATACCAAGGTCTTTATGCAAAATTCGTCTCAATGATGCCTCCGAAATGTTCAATTCTTGAGAACGACGGTGAAATGATGTTGATGGCGCTTCACGCACACTTTATGCCGCATCAGCAATATTCTCGGGTGTACGCACTGTTTTTGGCTTTTCACGCTTTGGTTTATCGATGAGGATGCCAGTTTCTTTCACTTTTTTCACAAGATAATGAACATACGGAGCTGAAGATGCTTCTCTTCTTCCAAAATCCGTACGCAATTTTCGCACACATTCTGCAACATTACCATGATTTTCAAAGTAATGTCGCAATATTTCCCAGCGTTGTTCAAGCATATACACAACCATATTCGTTCAGCGGAAAGATGAAACTAATCACCTGTCAAATCAGACATGAGCTAAGTGTTACCATTCACGAAATAAGTACTTGTTGAAAAAAAAAACGTTAGATGGCGGACCCTTTATATGTTATAGCAACTTTAAATGCAATTTACTCAAAATAAAGGAAAAAATTTAAAAATCTGTAAATCTGCAAAACGGCTAAAAAGAAATACCTTTCAAATTATATATTTTGATTAAAATCGGGATAAAACGGTAGAACAAAACATCAGTCACAGGAAATCGCCTAGCCTATTAATATTATAGATTTATGAATAGAATAAATATCTATTGAGTTGAAACGTGTTTTTCTTTATATTTTTTTGGCCCGGATAGTTTTGTATCAACATTGAAATAGAACAAAGTGATGTTGCTATTCATGTAAGCGGAAGTATATATCTATATATATATAAAATTCATTTTCTGTTTGTTTGTTTGTTTCTTTGACCGCTATACAAATTTTTATTTTTTAACCGGCTTTCTCTGAAATTTGGTACACACACTCCAGGCAAGGTCACCGTGTAAATCCTGCGGCCACACCTACTTTTACGCCCACTTTATGTATGCAATTCGTTTTCTGTTGTTTGGTATATTTGTTTGCTACACAAATTTTTTTTGTTCAACGGAATTCTCTGAAATGTGGTACGCACGATCTCTGTACTCCAGGAAAGGTCGCCATATGCTTCGTACCGGCCGCGCCTACTTTTACGCCCACTTTTTGTATACAATTCATATTTTTTTTTTGGTACATTTGTTCGCTACACAATTTTGGTTTAAACGGATTTCTCTGAAATTTGCTACACACGATCTCTGTTCTCCAGAGAGGTCGCATATGATTCTTGCTGGCCACGCCTACTTTTACGCCCACTTTTTATACAAAATTAATTTTCTATTTTTTGGTACATTTGTTCACTATAGAAATTTGTATTTTTCAAGGGATGTCTAAAATTTGGTCACACGATCTCTATACTCCAGGGAAGGTCACCATATGCTTCTTACAGGCCACGCCTACTTTGCACCCACTTCTATGTATATAAAACTTATTTTTTCCTTTTATATGTTTCTTTATTTGATTGCTTACAAACTTCTATTTTTCAACGGCTTTCTCTGAAATTTGGAAAACGTGATCACTCAGCGAAGGTCGCATTATATATCTTTCTTGCTATGCCTACCATTACGCCCACATTTTTATATAATTAATTTTTTGTTTTTTGGTATATTTGTTCGTTAATATATATTCCAGGGAAGGTCGCCATATGATTTTTACCGACCACGCCTACTTTTACGACCAATTTTCATATAAAATTCATTTTTTGTTGTGTGGTATATTTCTTCCCTATACAAATTTGTATTTTTCAACGGATTTCTCTGAAATTTGGTTTACACGAACAAATTCCCCAGATTTAAAAAAAGGTCCCCAAAAGAAATGAACAAATTCCCCATTTTTTTTTAAACGAAAAAAAAATGAACTTACTCCCCAAATCATTCTTAAATTTTTACATATTTTTATTTAATGAATTTTGTTAAATATTTATTTTAGTGAAAATTTGCATACTGCTCTCAATATATGTCCTATAAAAAAACGCACTTAAAATCAGTATTCTTTTCAGTAGCATCATTTCGTTGCACGGAAGCTACGCGCACGCGGAATACAGCTTAGCTAGAATATCGGAATGATCTGAAAAATATATTTTGACAATTAAAATAAGTTGGCAACAGCTGCGTGGTAGCACAGGTGTGGCTGCCAAACGCGTGGAAGCGGCACGCGGACGCGACGCGCTCGCGGAACACAGCTCAGCTAAAATATCGCAATGCTCTGAAAAATATATTTTAACGAATAAAATAAGTTAACAACAACTGCGCGGCAGCACGGGTGTGGCTGTTAAACGCGAGGAAGCGGCGCGCGGTACACAGCTCAGTGAAATGTCTTATGATAAATTTTATTTACGTATGTGAAATAATTACCTGTTGGTCAAAAATAGGCCACACATATACTATAAGCAGTTGCTTAAGGAAACCTTGCGGCACAATTTTAAACTTCGTATTCAGTTTGCATTTTTGAAACTTCTATAAATTTGGCATCTCTGCTCAATGGTGATCATTTATTGAATGAAGTAAATCAATTTTTAAAACTTTAATTTGCAAACGATTCCGTTATATTTGATGTTTACAAAATAAATATACCTCAAAAAAAAAAACCTTCAAGCGGCTTCGCAGCATATTTTTGAAGTATTTTTGCTGTAGCATTTTTAAAAAAAACTTCTAATTTTAAAAATCAAAAAATTTTAAATTGAAATAAGAAATGAATTTACTGCCCATACAAATTTTTGGGGAGAAAGTTCATTTTATTTGGGAATTTGTTCATTGGGGACAAAGTACTCAGCGCCTGGTAAGCATAGTGAACCATTTTTCAAGTCAAAGGCCTTTTTATCCCGGGCAAGACCGGGTAAAAACAGCTAGTTGATAATAAAATTGAAAGCTGCCGCTACAAACAAACAGTTAAAATACATCTAAACCAAGGGAACTTCATTGACGGTTTTTGTTTTCATTTTGTCATCTTTTTGCCTTTTTAAAGAACTCAAAAATATTAAAAGGGAAATATTGATTGGTTGAACGCAATGGGAGGGGATAGAGAGCAAAAATAACAAACACCCAATTTCGCTTTCATCTTAGAGGAATATATATACATGGAACCCCTACAAGATAATAGAATTAACTTGTGAAAAATAACGCTATTGGTTCAAACGTACTATCTGCTCACATCTCTCTGTTAGCAAATGTCCATATAACAATTTCAATTGTTCGAAGATAGAAGCGGCAACTTTTTGAAATAATGTGAAGAATATTAGGAACACGACTTTTAAGCGCTCTCTAGGAAGCTAAATAGCCGCAAGGAAGGAGGAGTAGATGTTCAACGATGTTGGGCGAAAAAAGCCCATAGTTAAAAATACGAGATCTATTGGGAAAAATGGTCCAAGCCACAAAAAATGCTCTACTAATTCAATAATGACAGACAATCGAAATATTGCCTAAACTATACGACGATTTTAATCTTCATGGAAAATTTAAGAGGTCTCCGAAATATATAAAATGACATCTCCGGCAATTCTATTTTTGACGATTATGATGTTGTATTCGAGAGATAAAAAAGCGAAATAATGTACAGCAGATATCATTAAGTGTTAAGTGGAATACGCAATCAATTCGCTAAAGGACAAAAATACAACAGGTCCAGATGAAATCTTTTCTGAAAGAGTTAAGTTAATAGATGGCGATAATATTTTGCTACTTGTGAGATTTGTACGCTGTAGGCTGATTGACCTCATGTGCCCTGTGCTAAAAATATTTCTTAGAATTATACACAAGAGATACTATCTACTATTGGATACTATCTCAAAACTGTTCCGATGTCCAGAAAGATGTATTCCTCTGCTTTATTGATTACGAGAAAGCAGTCGTACTATTGACTTTGAAAAGCTAATGAACACTTTAACGACCATTGATGAGAAGTAATTACGCATTGAAAATCTCTACTTCAACCAATCAGCACGGATTAAAGTGAATTGTGAACGAACTATTCAACTAACACTCACCTGAAGTCAGGTGAGCAGTGTGGTTAAGAATCAGTTTTCATACCTTACAGCTTTTACTTCGTATTAATCTCAGAAAACACAACTCATGTTCAAACAAACAATCGTTATTTTTTTTTTGTTAACCAACACTCAGGGATGCCCCCCACAAATGCAGTGCATTGTGTTGATTTCTGGATAATAGGTTATGGGAAGGAGGAGAGAGGGAGTAGTGTTTGTGGGTATTTGACTTAAATTTTATTAGATTATAACTGTCACGAAAGACCTGCGCAGGGAGTTTATTCAACATACGGCTAGTTCGACTGATAAACGAATTCCCTTTGTAATGCGTTGTGCGGTCAACTGGAAAACAGACTACAAACGGATGTGATCTACTAGAGAAGCAGGTAGAGCGAACCGTAACTCGGACACTTGGAATAAGTTCGCTGATCTCAAAAGGACATTTCCCATGGTAATATCTATAGAACAGTGCTACACAACCCATATTCCGACGATGTTCCAATGAGTCAATAGAATTGGATACCCTACTGTCATTGATGAGCGCCAACGCCCTCCTTTGCACACAGTCCAGTATCTCCAAAATAGACTATTTAGCTCCTGCCCATATATGGGAGTTGTATTCCATTTCCGGTCGGATGCAAGTGGTATAGATTTTAAGGAGATCAGAAGGAGTGAAGTAATTTTTGCACCGTTTTAGAAAACCAAGACACTTGAATGCTTCTTTCGACACTTGAAAAACATGTTCGTTCCAACGAACATCACATTGAATTCTCATGCTTAGAACATCAGGAGTATCCGATCCCTCTATACCTATACCACCCATTTATACAGATGGCATTGAATTTCTTGAATATTTATGCATTCTTATTTCCACTATTCTCAGTTTCGTAAGAGTTGAGTGAGTGTGTTAAAGCGCTGACCAAAAACTGCAAGTACGAGTGTATTTGAGATAGACGAAGGTTCAAACTTGACGGCCACCCTAAGTAGAAACATTTCATATAGAGGCAATCTATTCAATTAAATATAACAATTTATCACAATGCTTAATAAATCCCCGATGAAGGCTGAAATATCAGAAATCGGTCCGAGTAAGAATAAAGAGTAATTATGAATTTTAGAAATATATATTTTCTTCTGCTCTACCACGCACCATTGAAAACAAAATCAAAAAAATTGCATAGTAATTACAGTATTAATTGCAATATGTTTAAAAAATGACGTCAAAATCCAACAAAATAATTAGGTGGAACTGCATTAAATAAAGACAATATTTTTCCAACGCTGAAACATGGTGGCACTATGGTTTTGGGTTGTATTGCAGGTAACGGTAGTATTGCTGAATGCAATAAACTTTTTAAAAAATTAAAAAAACCTAATAGATAGCTTACTACAATTTTAGGATTGTTGTACAGGGTAGTACAATTTGTAGATAGCAATTAATTCTTTCTGTAAAAACCATCATTGTTTTTATAAATAAAAATATAATTAATTATAATAAATATTGGTTAAAGAAGAAAAGCAATTAACTAAACTTAAATGTAATTACAAATTAAAGTATAATTACAGTGTGCAACAGTCCGAATATTATCGTACAGTGTAATTTATTACAAAAAATTAATCTTAGTAATTTTTTCCATTTTTTCGTAGTATGACTGCATAAATTTTTGGTGTGAATGAGAAATAATTATGAAAGTGAGGAAGCAGTAAAAATATCAAAGAAAGGACAGGTTCACATGATACAAGCAATCTCCCAAATGCTGCCAAAAATACAGAAGAGTTACGTCTATACATTGTATGTACATATGTTATTTAAAAATGTAAAAATTGTATTTGTTTGAATGGATCATATTTATCAACTGAAAGTGGAGAAGCTATGAAATTTTATTTGTTTTTTTTTTTTTTTTTTTTTACGTATTAGGATAAGAAAATTTCAATAATGTCCTTTAAGAACTTTGTCCATTTTTAGATTATTTTTTGGAAAATTTTTTATGTGTAACATAAAACCAAAAAACGAGAAAGTTTTGGTACTTATGTGTTATTACATATTCAAGTCATCAATGTTGTTTTTGTTCGTAAGAATTTATAGAAAATTTCAAAGGATATTGAAGGGTAAAATTTGGAAAGGATTCTAATTTTATCTTTTTTATCTGATATTGCAAAATGCAAAATTGCCTAAATTACCAAGATTCTCGTCTTTCATTTTACACTAATATATATATTTTTTTTGTTAATGTAATCCTTTACAACTTTGATGTCCTTTTAAAATAAAACAAGATACAAAAGATAAGCCTATCCCTTAGTTCGTCTGCAGTTTTAGGTGTAAAACACCTGGTTCGTGTGTTAAGTAATTAGATCAGACTTAATTACATTTTTTCATGGGTAACACCGAAATTTGTTTTTCAAGGATGATGTATACAATTTTTGTTTGTGAAACAAAACGATACTGAATGATAAAAAAAGGTCATAATTGACATCTTTTTGCCTGGATATGATGACTTAGAAAAAGTAAGTAAAATTTTAGAGATTCTGTTCTTTCACTTAATATAGCAAGCGGCATCGTTGTGTGAATAGAAGTATTTAAATAAAATTTAAAAAATATTTATTTCTTTGAAACTTTAAAGTTTTTTTAAAATGAAACATGATACAAAAACTACCAACTATTTATCGATTATCGGCGCTTATATCAGAGTTTTTAAAATATTTATTTGTAATAAAAAAAAATATTGTTTTTATAGTAAATTCAATATTAAATATAATATAACAAGATAACGGGTGATTTTTTAAGAGCTTGATAACTTTTTTTTAAAAAAAAACGCATAAAATTTGCAAAATCTCATCGGTTCTTTATTTGAAACGTTAGATTGGTCCATGACATTTACTTTTTGAAGATAATTTCATTTAAATGTTGACCGCGGCAGCGTCTTAGGTGGTCCATTCGGAAAGTCCAATTTTGGGCAACTTTTTCGAGCATTTCGGCCGGAATAGCCCGAATTTCTTCGGAAATGTTGTCTTCCAAAGCTGGAATAGTTGCTGGCTTATTTCTGTAGACTTTAGGCTTGACGTAGCCCCACAAAAAATAGTCTAAAGGCGTCAAATCGCATGATCTTGGTGGCCAACTTACCGGTCCATTTCTTGAGATGAATTGTTCTCCGAAGTTTTCCCTCAAAATGGCCATAGAATCGCGAGCTGTGTGGCATGTAGCGCCATCTTGTTGAAACCACATGTCAACCAAGTTCAGTTCTTCCATTTTTGGCAACAAAAAGTTTGTTAGCATCGAACGATAGCGATCGCCATTCACCGTAACGTTGCGTCCAACAGCATCTTTGAAAAAATACGGTCCAATGATTCCACCAGCGTACAAACCACACCAAACAGTGCATTTTTCGGGATGCATGGGCAGTTCTTGAACGGCTTCTGGTTGCTCTTCACTCCAAATACGGCAATTTTGCTTATTTACGAAGCCATTCAACCAGAAATGAGCCTCATCGCTGAACAAAATTTGTCGATAAAAAAGCGGATTTTCTGCCAACTTTTCTAGGGCCCATTCACTGAAAATTAGACGTTGTGGCAGATCGTTCGGCTTCAGTTCTTGCACGAGCTGTATTTTATACGGTTTTACACCAAGATCTTTGCGTAAAATCTTCCATGTGGTCGAATAACACAAACCCAATTGCTGCGAACGGCGACGAATCGACATTTCACGGTCTTCAGTAACACTCTCAGAAACAGACGCAATATTCTCTTCTGTACGCACTGTACGCATTCGTGTGGTTGGTTTAATGTCCAATAAAGTAAACTGAGTGCGAAACTTGGTCACAATCGCATTAATTGTTTGCTCACTTGGTCGATTATGTAGACCATAAATCGGACGTAAAGCGCGAAACACATTTCGAACCGAACACTGATTTTGGTAATAAAATTCAATGATTTGCAAGCGTTGCTCGTTAGTAAGTCTATTCATGATGAAATGTCAAAGCATACTGAGCATCTTTCTCTTTGACACCATGTCTGAAATCCCACGTGATCTGTCAAATACTAATGCATGAAAATCCTAACCTCAAAAAAATCACCCGTTATTAATTAAAGTAACATTTTAAGACAATAGTGACTCCATTGAAATATCATTAAATCTTCAGTTTTAATACAAATTTTTCCGCTTACAGCAACTGCTCTTGACGATTGGTTAGCAAACAATTGTAAGCTAATAGTAAATACTAGCAGATTCCAGCCCTCGAAATTCGAGTGCAAATTCTAGGTAGCTTTATTTTTCAACTTAGCCATTTGACAGCCAACACTTTTATGGTTTATTATTATTGCGATTATCCATTCAAATTTAAGAAAATATCAATTCAAAAAACTGGAATTAAAAATTTCCAATTATAAATTACAATTAATTGAATTACAGAAAATCAAAGCAAAACGTCGGAAATAATAATTTTAAATTTAGAAGACATCAATTGGATCTTTAATATATAAATTTTATTCGTTAAACACAAATTGAAATTCCAAAAAAAACACCAAATACCTATGTTTACGTTTAAAAATTTTTTACATTTTAAAAAAAATCTTGACATTCAGGAGAAATTAATAGCTTTTCAGTACCGCGATTCAGTAACTTCTTTTGACGATAGTCAAATCGTTAAAAAAAGAAAATTGCAAAATTATCAGTAAAATTTTTAAACGATATTCGCTATTGTTAAAGTCAGCTGTTGTTGTTATCTAAACGACAACCATTTTTGTGTTGTTTATTCAATCGATAAAAACTTAAATTTTTAGGTTGAAATGTCGTCATACATAAATAAAAATCATAAAATAGTGAAAATATTTTGCTTTAATTAAAAAACTTTTTTATATAAATAAAAAAATTAAATAGCATATTCAATTAATTATTTCATTTTTAAATAAATAAACAGAAATATTAGTAAACAAAATAAAGATATTAAACATAAACATAAAATCATCCTGTCAAACACGAAGTAATTTGTTTTTTCTATTCTTCTTTGTGTTTTTCGCTTATTTTGACAGAGATGCCACTCGTTTACAATTTAAATAAATAGAAAAATAGATTTGTCGGCTGTCGTTAAGATGTATGTACTTAGTGAATCACTTAATCCATAGTGCAAACAACAATAGCTGTCGATATATTTTGCGATTGTCGGATCGTTGAAATTTACAGAATTACACTACAGGAAACATTAATTTATATTCAATGAAGTTTAGAAAACGTCAAATGATATTTAAGAATTGCGCACATAAAAACTGTTACATACATAAACGCAATTTGATGAGAATGTTATTTTTATATATAAATTTTCACAATTTTTTTTTTGGATGAAAATTTTAAGTTTTTCAGAATATAAAGAGAACAAATTATTTTATTTAAAATGTTTGAGACATTTGTTTTTTTGCGTTTGGCATCCCTAATTTGAATATTTATTATTATAAATTTATTCTCCATGTTTTCCAAATATGGCCATATTTTAATAAAAAAAATGAGAGAGTTTTTTTCGGTTATTATTTTGTTACTCCATCCGACCTATATGGCCGCAATGAAGAAATATTTGGCCAGTTAAAAGAAACTATACAGTCATCTCCAATTAGTACGATTTAATGCATATAGCCACCCTACACAATCACTACCTTTGCAATGGAGGTTAGGGCGAGCTATTTAATTAGCAAAAACTAAATTAAACAAGAAGTTATATCATATAACCGGAAACGCATGCATATAGGTATATAAAATAAATGCATGCCGATCAGCAACCACGATGACCAAAAAGCAAACACCGAAATAAATCCGAAATAATAGAAAAGACGAATACCAACCCAAAGAATTTGCTGAAATAATTTGGTATTAAGTTTAACAAATTGTTTACTTTTTCCAATATTTTGTTTACATTTATTATCAATACTCAAACCGAAGTGGAGGGTTTCAAAGATTCGGCACAGCCGAATTTAACACTCTTACTTGTTTGATTTAAGTTGCGCTATTTTAAAATACTTAAACGTCAAAATCGAATGAAACTTCAAATTAATGGGAGGGTTTTATGTAGAATTTCTGTCATTTCAACATAAGCGGTCTCCACTAGCCAATTCATTGCCATGAATTATAGCTAGTCGAGACACCATGTAACATCGCAAGTTTTGCAAATACCAAAATACTCTAAATAATAAATATATATATAATATAATATACATATACATGAAAAGCATTTAGAACATTACTGAACGTAACCGGATTGTACCAACGCTTTTCATGTAACTAAAAAACAGCTGACATGTTACGTTACCGTTACGTGTGGTTAACTAGGCCTTATGTTAGTTCTATCATTATTGCTTGCTGCCACTAATGATGAATAATGTTACCCTGTTAAAAACGTAATGCAAATTTACTGGATTACTATAAAATTGCAACTAAGGTTTTAACTTGCTAAATATATTATGATGATTTATTTCTTGAAATACTAATGATATATGATGAACTCATTAACCCTATTTTGTAAACACAACAAGAAGTTCATATGCCAAACTTATGGTCATATTTGTAAAAGAATTATGGAAAACGTATGGTTTTTGTTTATTATTAAAAAAAGTAATATTAATTTATTAGATAAAAAAAGTAATATAAATTACGTTGATGTTGATTCTGTAGTATTTTGCTGTTGTATTTTTGGTGTGTTATATTTACATATACATACATATATTAAATAATAAAATAATATACGTATATTCTCTATATATGTATATCCATTACAACCACATGTTAGAAATAAATTGGTATATTATTTTATTTATATAAAATTCTGCAATATATTTTTTAAGGGAAAATACATTTCTTTTGCATTAACAAACAGTGTCACTTCGTTTTGCGCAGTGTAACTATGCCACAGTAGATGGCGCCACAATTTTTGTTCTGATTAGCTTTGCAATAGTTATTTCTATTTTAAAATTAATGTCAACAGTTCTAGTTAGTTATATAAAATTATTATTCTGCTTTACCTACAAAATATCTGATTGCGATTGTATATAACTTTTAAAAATTTTTTGTAATTACTAAAGCATTATTTTTCACATAAATACAAAATTGCACCTTTTATATATTCCATTCAAATTTAAGAAAATATCACTTCTAAAGACTGGAACTCAGATTTCCAATTATAAATTAGAAAATATCAATTGAATTTCTGAAAATCATATTAAAACGTGGGAAATGATAACTTGAAATTTAGAAGACATCAATTGAATTTAAAAGATATAAATTTGATTCATTAAACACAAATTGAAATTCAAAAAACACATTTAAAAATGTTTACATCTAAATAAAATGTTGCCGTTCAGGAGACATTAAGAGCATTTCAGGATAAGAAAACATTAATTTAAATTCAATGAAGTTTAGAAAACCTCAAATGATATTTTAGAATTGCGCATATAAAAATTGTTACATAAATAAAGCGCAATTTGAAGAGAATGTTATTTGTATATTATTTTTCACAATATTTGTGGATGAAAATTTGAAGTTTTTCAGAAAATAAAGATAAATTATCTTATTTAAAATTTTTGGGACATCTGGTTTTTTTGCGCTTGGCATCCCCATCTCTCATGATGACTTCAAAATTTGACTTCATGGTAGGCAAAGTAAAACCCAAAAAATCCGATAATAATTCCCAGGTAGTAGTATTTGGAGTCAATAAATGAAAATATATTTTATTAACATAATTTAATTCAAAATGAAATGTTTGCATCACTGGGTTAGATTTTGTATTGTATTGTGTTACCACAAAATCAAATAGAGAGAACTCCCTTTTAATTGTAAGAGAATGTATTTTCCAAATATGGCAATATTTTAACAAAAAAAATTGAGACAGCTTTTTCGCAAGAAAGGTTAGAGCGAGTTATTTAATTTGCAAAAACTTTAAATTAAACGAGAGGTTATATCATATAACCGGAAACGCATGCATATAGGTATATAACCTAAATGCATGCCGATCAGCAACCACAATGACCAAAAAGCAAACACCGAAATAAATCCGAAATAATAGAAAAGACGAAAACCAACCCAAAGAATTTGCTGAAAAAATCTGGTATTAAGTTTAACAAATTGTTTACTTTTTTAAATAAATTGTTTACATTTATTATCAATACTCAAACCGAGATGGAGGATATCAAAGATTCGGCACAGCCGATTTTAACACTCTTACTTGTTTTGTATTAAAAAGTAGTCCAAATTAATTGAAAATATCCAAGTTAAAAAAAATTTCACACATATGGAAATCGTTTGTTTTTTTAGTTATTTAATATTCACATACCGACATAAAAGATGGCACACCCAGTATAAAGTGTAATACATTAAAGTAATTTTAGCATATTTTTTGGATTTTTTTAACTTTCAAAACTGGCAAGAGGAGGTATAGTGAGTAACAAATTTTTTTGTCAGAATCAAAAGTTGAGTCAATTTTCATTAAATTTTGATGGGGTAGACAAACCAGTGGGTTGGTTTTACATGTTTTAAACCAAAAATATTTTTACATTTAATAAGAGTTTTTTAAGTGAAACTAGTTCGGTAATGAAAATAAGCAAAAACAGCGAAATCAAGCTTTGGAAATTGATAATATTAGCCTGCAAAAGAAATATTGTCGTTTTTGATGAATCTTTCTGGGACGCATTGTGTAGCAAATTACATTAGTGTTAACTTTAGCATTAGTGTATGCTTTTATCCAAAAAATAGATCCAAGATATAGACTGAAAATTTTTCGAAAAATTCCATTAAAATCTACTTGGCTATGTAAAGGGGTTTTTCATGAATTAATCTTAACATGTTTATTCGTATTACACACTATTCGGAACTTGCAATTTTAAGCAAGTCCACTAGTTATACCCTATACCACCATGGTATGGGTATAATGACTTTGTGCTGCTGTTTGTAACTACTAAAAATATTTGACCTAGACCCATCGTTTAATATACCGATCGACTCAGAATCACTTTCTGAGTCGATTTAGCGATGTCCGTCCGTCCGTCTAGGTGTCCATGTAAACCTTGTAATCAAACTACAGCTCGCATATACATATGAATATATTTTTATGAAATTTGGTATATAAGCTTTTACCGGCCATATGATGAACGCTGTTGAAATTGGTGAAATTCGGTCCATATTCAGACCTAGTCCCCATGCAAATGACCCGTATGAAATCGACATAAATTGCCATAAGATCCAAATTATCATATAGATCTCATTCAAATTGGGTTTGTATGTGTTTATTTTATTATTATATCCATTAATCAGTAGTTTAAAATAATCCCCATAGGACAATTCTTCGTCATATTCCCCATATAGAGCAGCTTCCCGATCTGCACAGATTTTTTTCAAATTTGTATATATTTTTTCAAAATATAAGTGACGTTACCAAATATCAGTCCATTTTTCGATCTAGTCCCCATATAAATATTGCACCCAATATGAACCTTTTCATATCTGCAGCCAAAAAAATTAATAACAATGCCACTTAAATTTGGCTTATGCATATTTTCTATATCCAATTAGTTGGACCGAAGAGATAAGGGGTCTAAACCATGGTATAGGGTCTAGACCGACTATAATTTTTTTACTTGTTTTTCATTTAGAATGTAAAATAACGACGTATAAACTTATTTTTTTCTTTTACAAGAAAAATTATAACTATACTTAATACTTCCATCGATTCAACGTAATAAATTTTTTCAAATTATTTAACATTCGAAATTTTTATTCTTTTAAAAGTCCCCGATTCAGCATTGTGGAATGCATATGTGGAAAAAAGTTAGACAGTTAATTTTGGCTAAGCCAAATGTAGATCCATAAACTGAATCTTGTAATAATAAAAAATAATAATACTGTTAAAAAGAACCCTCAACCAGGGTTCTCATAATTTTAGTATTTACTTATATGGCGGCTAAGTCGTTCGTTGAAAAATTTTAAAAATATCGTTCGAATAAGGGCGAAAGGTTTTAGTTTGTGTAAACCGTTTTGTGTAGCAAATGAAACAAAGAATTTTAAAATAAATAATGACTAAAACATTCGTTAAGATTTTGTTCCAATATTTTATTGCAATAAGTCCAGCATTCTAACACTTATCGCCCACAATAGATAAAAGTACAAAATGCGAACTTTATTTTGTCCAGAACTGTATGTGTGTGTATATATGAGTATTTTTGATATGTTAACTGAAGTATCAGATTGTGGAAAATATTTAAACGTTCTCGTACAATATTCGTTAGAAGGATTTCGATGAAAGATTTTATATGATGTAGTAAATATTTTACACATAAGTCGCACGTACAAGTATTTCAGATGTATCTACTTATGGAAAGTATGTGCTAAAGGTTCACATTGTTGGCAGAGAGATTTATACAAATTATAAAAAAAAAATATTTCCATAAATAGGTGATTGCTGATTGAATGGATGAATGACCATAAAATTTATTCGAAAACTATAAGCTTGCCTTAAGCATTTCAAGGAATCATTTTATTTTTGCTTGAAAAAACAAATTTCATTGCAATTGTCAACTTACGTTTGAGGACTTAGTAACTGAGGCATTTAAGTTGTTAGCATATTTTCACTTTTTAGCATACAGCACATCTCAATCAGTTTATCTGAATACTTGTTATAAATTTATTTGAGTAATTATATGTCTTTCTTTTCAATATCTTTTTAACCGGCACAAAATCATTCGCATTGTAAGTTTTTCGGCCTTTACCATTTAAAATTACTCGTGTAATAGTTCATCTGAAAGCATCCGATTATTTAAGTAACCCAAGTGGGTTAACGGTTTAAAATACAAATCAAAATTGTTTTGGTTCTAATTGTATGTCATTCTTAATTAACAACTAGTTATCAATTGTTTAATCATATTGGTTACTTATGTATGTCAAGAAATGTTGACGGTTCAATATATAGAGTAGATTCTTTCGTTTTCTTTTTAAGCCATTACGGTATAAATTTTTTCGAATTATTTTTTTTTGCAAAACTGCCACTAAAAATTATTTGAATAACTATATTTCGAAAAGTTTTCAATTAATCGAATGGAAGATTAATCGAGTAATCCTGTGGTTGATTTTGACACAAAATTGTTAACTGTTCAAAAACAAAGTGGAGCCCTTTAGTAATCTTTTTAATGGTTATAAATTTATTCGAATTACTCGTTTTTCGAAATTTCCAATTTTAAGTAACCCGAATAATTCCCGATTAATCCACTATTAATATACCTTAGTAGTTATTTGTTCAGCAAAATGTATTCAAAAGTTGCATTTGAATTAACCATATTATAGGTCGATCAACTAAGATGAGTGCTTACTTTTATTTCGTTTTTGTAATCTTTTTAGTCGAATACTCGCTATTAATTTATTCGAATTAATCAACATTTGAATTTTGCCATTTTAGTTAACTCATCTAATTGTTCATCTAAAACTCTTCGTTTAATTATACGGAAGATAAGACTAGTAACTTTAGTGATTAGATTAATCGCAAAAAGTTTTCTGTTCAAAATAGTGTGTAAAATACGTTTGTAATCATTTTAACCAATTATTTTTTACATATTTCTGGGAATTATATTTTTTTTTGAAAATTGTCAATTCTGATAATTCTTTCTCTAGAGTTGTTAGTGTATAGAATGGAAGATGATTTGAGTAGAAAATTAATCGATTAACACCAGGTTACTTTTTTAAATCTATGGATTTAATCCTTACATGTGAATTATAAATATACCAATGTTATAAAAATTTGCAAAAAAAAAATATAAGTCACTTTGAAAAGTATTAACAATAGAAAATTAAGGATTCAGAATTAAACTACCAGCAAAACATTTATTATTTCAAATACAAATTGAAGCCATTTTGTACAATTTTTTAATCGATTAATCGTTATAAGTTGATTCGTATTCCATACATATATGTATACTATTCGAAATTTGCAATTTTAAGCAAGGCAAGTCATTTCAAACTTTAATTTTATGGAATTGAAAATAGACGTATAACCTTAGTAACTACTTTTATCAGGAAAATGATAACTGATCAAAGTATAGAGCGTAAACTAAACTAAAAACTATTCAATTCAGCAAATCTGTAAAATAGAAATCTGTAAAATACAAGTCAAATAGTAAATTTCGAATCTGCCAAATCTTTGATACCCTCGCGCGGTACTACTATGGTTTCAATAATTCGTTGTAAGGCGCCTAAATCGCCATTTGAAAAATGACTAAAATATTTTTTAAGAAAATGTACTTAAAAAAAATTTAAATTTTTATAGTAAAGCTACTTTTTAGACAAAAAGCTATTTTTTAAGAAAAAGTTATCTTTATCAAGAAAAATTAATTTAACTTGTTCTTTATTGAGGTCATGCATATATTTTCTAATAAGAGAAAAGATAATAATTTTGTAATGTATGAGAAATATGGAAAAAATTGAAGACAGCGGTAGATGGAGTAGCAAATTTCGAACGATAGGACTTGTCAATCGTTAGCAATATTCTGCCCATTACTACAACTCATGCTTAATCAACTCAAACATTTTAAAGAAAAGAATATGATAATTGTTTTTTTTTTTTTTTTTTTTTTTTGGACGATAGTTATTAAAAGTTTTTTCAAATTTTAGCTTTCTCTTGTAATGGTGAAAAAATAATTTTTTAAGAGAATATAAAGGACATTTTTAATCCCGAGAGAACTTCAAATTATAAAAAAATAACATAAAAAACTAAATTTTAATCAAAAAATTTATACATTAACACTTGATTACGAAGCGCATTATAACACCAACAATGTTGGCCTACACGGCGTCAATTGTTGCTGGTTTATCAGTATAAACCAGTGGTTCACACAGCCCTACAGGGAATAATCGAGAGGTGTCAAATCACGCGACGTTGAAGGCCAATTGACTGGTCCACTTCTCGAAATCAATTCATCGTCAAATTTCGACTACAATAATCATTGATCATAACGATCTATATTGACCATAACTCAAGGCCCGGCTCAGCGTGTAAACCGCACCAAACGGTGTATATTTCTGGATATTATGGAGTCTTTAGGGTCAATGTGGAGTGTATCAATCCACTTGCGGCAATTTTGTATATGACCAACCCGTTATGCCAAAGATGAACATCATCACTGAAAACAATTTGGCGATAAAACAGTCGTCTATAATTTGTGCTGTGACTGATATTCAAAGTAAATTTGGTCCTTTTATAAGAAAATTTAATTTTTTAGAGGTATTTTTAAGAAAAAGTGATTTTTAAGTAAATGTATTTCGTTAAGAAATTGAACTTTTTTAGAGAAAGGTTTAATGTTTAAGATAGGTAATTTTTTAAGAAAAGAGTTTTTATTAAGAAAACGTATTTTTTTAGTAGAGATAATTTATCAAGAAAAAGTAACTTTTTAAGGGAAGCTACTTTCTTAAGAAAATTTTAAAAGTTGTACTTTTTAAGAGAAAGTAAATTTTCTTGAAACGGTACTTTTTAAGTTAACGTACTTCTTTTCTAGAACAAAATTTTTAAGAAAAAATACTTTTTAAGATATGGTACTTTTTATGAAAAAAGTACATTTTTAGCAAACAGTAATTTTTAAAACAGTTACTATTCAAAAATTTTTTTTAGAGTAAGTTCTTTTTCAGGAAATGGTAAAACTTTAAGAAAATTTACTTTTTCAAGATATGATATGATATGATATGATATGATTATATGATATTGTTTCAAAAATAAAAGTGGTAAATGATACAGCAGAACGCGGTGTTAAATTGATTGAAAATTATAACATATTAACAAAGAACGAACAAGAAAATCAGTACTTATGAATTGCACACTAAATCATCTTTAAATACACCAAAATAAATAGAATTAAATTTACATTTCATATTCGTTTGCATAAATTGTTTGTTATTAGCTTTGGGTCATTTGTGGGTCTTCATATTTTATTTAAAAAAATATGGATAGTTTTTATACATGAAATAATTTTATAACCAAATTGGTTAGAAGTTGTTTTAATTTATATTAGCGAGCAACAAGCAGATAATTGCACCAAAGATATACCACAATGGATTATTTTGATCCCAGGAGCACTGTAGGGTTAAATAAATAAAAATTAACCAAATTATTTTTCTTTAATTCTAAATAGTGGTTTCATTAAATTTAATAGAAAAACTCGTTTTCGGTAATTTTTATTTAAAAATATCTTAAAATCCAATGCTGGCCTTGGCAAATAATGGGTTAACGTTCTCGGATTTATTCAAAATTTTAGGAGCAGAAGTTCTATACATCTGGTTATTATACTATAGGCGCCATATCGAAAAATTCAACAGCTCTTACAAACTACTTGATTTTTTTGAATAAATTGGGGTCATATGCGACCCCATTTCCAAAAGGTATAAAGGAATCATATTATTTTTTTCCGAAGCCCTTGGCTATCAGGATAAAATATAAGATTTAAAAGTAGAAAACTGATCAATTTTTGATACAAAGTATTTAGAAAGAGTACATTTACAGAATATTTTACAAAAATCCCATTTTTCTTGAAATCCGCAAAAATAAATTCCTTGTCAAAAAAATTCTGGGCAAGGGATTTAATTAAATACTCACGCTGGTAATCTGCAACATGTATTTAACAGAACCGTAAAGTGCCAGATGCATTTTTTTAAATTTTGTTAAAGAAAAGTTTTTAAAACTTGAAAAAGGAGTTTTCAAAATTTTATCAAAAAATTTCCCATTTTCGGTCACAATGCTTAATAGGTTAACAAGGTGGTAATAAAGCAATACTTCATATATGAGTACTTATAGGTATAGAGAGTAAAACAACATGTTGGCTTTAATGAAAAGCTATTTCTTGGCCAGTTTTTATTCGATTTTGAAGTATTATAGTTTTTTGAAAAGACAATTTAATACTGATCCCGAGTTATGTAACAGTTTGGCGGAAAAGTTAAACTATAGAACGAAATTTTTGTAAAATCTGAAAAAAAGTCATATTTTCCCCACATAAACACACTTGAAATTTTCAATCGTGTTGAGCCACCTCTAAATGTTTTTTGATTGGCCCAGAACTTTGTATTACTCACTTTTTTTGCTATTTGCATATTTCTAGACGGTGCGACCCCTATATAATGAAGGGTCACCCTAGTGTTGGTACTTTTTTGAAAAGACTATTTGTTAAGAATCGTCTCTCTTGTAAGTAAAACTAATTTTTTAAGAAATGGTAATTGGTAAGTAAAGCGTATTTTTAAAGAAAAATTTACTTTTTTTAAATAGGTTAAAGTAATTTATTACAAATAGGTAATTTTTTAAGAAACCGTTCTTCTATTTTGAAAAGGTAGTTTTAAAGAGAATACTTTTTCTGAAAAAGAAACTTTTGTAATAAAAATATACTTTTTATATGTACGTTTTTAGAAAGATACCTTTTTGTTAGGAAATTTAATTTTTAATACAAATGTTAATTTTGTATACTACGATGAAACTCAGAGACAACAATAATAAATACAGCAACACAAAAAACAAGTTAAATTTTTAAATTACGACAGCCAATTAGAAAATTCATATTTTTCAGAATTGTTTTTACAGTTTTTGATTTCAGGTACTTATATACTTAATTTTAAACATCAAATAACTCCGATAAATAGCGAATATTTTTACAAAAAAATAAAAACCTAGATAACCTCTTGAAGGCACGACTATGAATTACAAAGATGGAAATGCGAATAGACGGTGTGGATGGCATAATTAATTGATTAAAATTAGTGCAGGAACGTTTAACTTTTATTTTTGTTTTCATCCTTTTTGAAGAATATGATCTAAATAATGCCACGAATTCTTGTCGACAACAACCTTGAGAAGAGCACAGAATTTTTTTTGTTATGGAAATATCAAAAGAGTTCGAGCTGCAAATATTTTAATGGTATCTCCGAATACGTTGCAATGTCCTTTTCCATGACAAACATAATTATATTAAATGCAAATTAATACAGCAACGTTAACCAGCTGTTTTGCTTAACATGTCAAATATGTTAAAGCTCCTGCGTTGTTAAGTTATACGAGGATGTGTATGTAATATATTTTCCACATCTGGTTGTTATCATACATATTATTTTATATAGGCTTGTCGTTTCACATTTATGTATTACTTTCCTTGTTTTTCAGTTTCTTTAAGATAAAACTTATAATTTTATGCTGCAACAAGTTAAGTTTCCAACGATGAAAGAGAAACAAGAAAACAAAAGCGAAAATTATTTTGAACGCCCACTGTGTCATAAAACCTTTGCTTTATGAAACAAAAAAAAAAAAAAAAGAAACTGCTTTATTGAAATAGAACTAAAGTAGTGAAAAGCTATAGAGTAGGGTGGAGTGAAGTGACGGTATATGGTATTTATTATACTCTCGAATTGAAGGGTTCTAAGCTGGATCGGTAGGAATAGATGTAAAAAAAATTTAAAACATTTTAAATTTCATAAAATTAGTTATTTTTAATCCCTTTATATTAACCCATAGTGTCTGTTTGTCTGCGTGTCGGCAAAATTTTAGATCGATTTTTAATCCTTTTTGATCCGATCGAGCTGAAGATTTGCAGGCAGACTCGTGGCAATGACAAAAATTACCTAACAATTTTTTTTTTAAATTTTTGACATAGATATTTTCATTCAATCAATTATTTAATTACATGATGGTAAATTAATTTACAAATAAAGGATGTATAATAAAAACTTGGGTTTTATGGGTTGGTTTTTTACTGATTGTACTCTGCATGTTCAGAGTTATACAAATGTGAAATAGTTATTTATTGAGATCTTGCTAACATCATTTAACCTGAGGAAGATCAGGACCATTGTTCTCTGTATAATATGGCTGCACTTCTTCCAATCCGGTTTAGATAACTTATACGGCGGATGATAAATCAATGGGAAGTTTTGAGTCAACAAAATATTTACACACAGAAAACGGATTCGTTGTAGCAACCGAAATTGTTGCCAACCGAATTTTGATAGTCGTATGTACAATCACATTATTTTGTTGCAACTACGAAAAAATATTTTCGAAATAACTGCACGTAGTTTAAGGCAACTGATGTTTTATGAAATATGATGCATTTATTGAATGTTCAAATCCTTAGCAGATGTGAATGATATTCCAACTTGATGAACATTTCCACCAGTGCCGCGATGATAACTTCAAATGATCTGCATTACGACGCTGCCTAAAATCATCAATAAATATATCGTTTTTAGTTAAAGATTGTATGTACAAGTCCCGGGTGTCACCGTCGAATCTAAGCTATTTTCGGCCACAAGAAAATGTTCGTAATATCTACAAATTAAGGTGCATGGTTCAACGATGCCTACAAATTTATCTTTACAATTTTTTCTTGGTGGCTGCTACTAGCAATTCTTCGTATTAGAATTGGAGCTTTGTTTTCATTGTTTTCTTGAGAGCCGTTCCCTAATCCGCTGTAGTGCTGTTGTATGCAAATTGAATACTTAAGCTGATATTTATCGTAGAATTATATATTTCAATATTTTGTGGTGCTTATTCTTGAATCGGCAGCAAGGAACGAAAATGAAGAAATTATGATTACCGTTCGTGTGTAGTCTCCTAAAGGTGCTATTACACGAAGTGTTTTTTACATATGTACTGTCACTTTTTTTATCCATATGAAATTCTTCATGTCTGCCAAAATTTTCTTTTACATACGATTCATAATTTTTGATATCACACGTGCGTATGTATTTCCGTATGACATAACCTCTAAATGTAAACAACAGCTGACTTAATTTGTGAATATACAAAAATTTGTTGTTAAAAAAAAGGTTATGTATTTTTTAATTGTTAATTAATACTAAACAATTTATTTTTCTTTCAATATCAATCTTTAAAATGTACTCTGTTTTTCTTTCGCCACAAGCAGTGTTGTATTTTCGTTTGTTTGTCATGCAAAAATAGAACATGTTCTAATTGAAAAATGTACATGTGACTTTCCTCATGTATTGTACATAAACAATGTTTCATATGTATCACACGATGTGTACAACATTTGTTGTGGGAAAATTTGACAGTACATATGTAAAAAACACATCATGTAATAGCACCTTAATAGATGTTAATATGATTTTTAAGTTGCTTTAAAATTTTTATGTTTTAAAAATTTATTTTTGTTATTATTTTTTATATTTAATTTTCCAAGAATGACAAATAAATTATAATTTTTGGTTGGGCTTATTATTTCATTATTGTTTTCGGTAATTAAAATAAAATTTAATTCGAGCAAAAGGAATTTCGGTTAAAACTTCTAATTTTGCTATATGGATTTCTTTTATTATTCTTTGTATCATATCTACCAACAATTTGCTGCAGTACACAGTACAACAGTATACAAATGGAACTATTTACCCTTTAACTCTACCAAAAATCCTTCAATAATTTCAGTTTAACAAAAACAAGTAAGAAAATTATAGTCGGTCTAGACCGACTATACGATACCCTATACCATGCGTTTAGAGACCCTATCTCTCAGGCCCAACTAACTGGATATAGAAAATAAGCATAAACCAAATTTGAGTGGGATTTTTATTAATTTTTTCGGCTGCAGATATGAAAAAGTTCATATCGGATGATATATCTATATGGGGACTAGGCCCAAAAATGGACCGATCCTGACCATGTTTGGTAAAGTCTCTTGTATTTTGCAAAAAGTTATACAAACAAAATTTGAGAAGAATCAGTGCAATATTTTTGTTTTTTGATAGATTTAAGTGAAGATCGGGAAGCGGCTCTACATGGGGCCTATGACTAAGAGTTGTCCAATAGGGTTAATTTTTGGACTACTGATTAATGGATGTAATATATATATACAAATCCAATTTGACTAAGATTTGTATGATAATTTGGATCTTATGGCAATATAAGTTGATTTCATAGGGTCATTTGTATGGGGGCTAGGTCTGAAAATGGACCGATTCTCACCAATTTCAGTAGCGTTCATCCCATGGCCGATAAAAGATCAAATGCCAAATTTCGTCAAAATACATTCATATTTGCGACCTGCAGTTTGATTACAAGCTTTACATGGACACACAGACGGACGGACGGACGGACGGACATCGTTAAATCGAATAATTAATCGGTATAATTAAAGATGGGCGTAGGTCTAATATTTTTGGTTGTTACAAACAGCAGCACAAAGTCATTATACCCAAACCACATAGTGCTATAGGGTATAATTATAGCCGGCCTAGACCGACTATACGATACTTTATACCATGCGTTTAGAGACCCTATCTCTTAGGTCCAATTAATTAGATATAGAAAATAAGCATACACCAAATTTGAGTGCCATTGTTATTAATGTTTTGCCTTCGGATATCAAAAAGTTGACCATATTTGGTAAAGTCAATTATTTTCTTCAAAAACATATACAAACCAAATTTGAGAAAAACCTGTGCAATATTTTTGTTTTTTGATAGATTTGAGTGAAGATCGGCAATCAGCTTCATGTCAGGCTATATCTACGAATTGTGCTCTATGGTTTATTTTCGGATCACTGATAAATGGATGTAATAAACATACACAAACCCAATTTGACCGCGATCTATATGATAATTTGGATATTATGGCAATTTAAGTCGATCTCAAAGAGGTCACTTGTATGGGGATTAGACCCGAACACGAACCTATTTTCACCAATTTCAACAGCGTTCATCACATGGCAGGTAGGATCTTATACACTCTATTTCATCAAAATATATTTATATTTGCGACCTGTATTTTGATTACAAATAAATAAATGGACACACAGGCGGACGGACGGACATCGCTAAATCGACTCTGAAAGCGATTCTGAGTCGATCGGTATAATAAAAGATGGTTCGAGGTCAAATATTTTTGCTACATAGTTACAAACACCAGCACAAAGTCATTACACCCTGACGACATAGTGGTATAGGGGATAAAAGCAGTTGAATATCAATGAACGTATATTTAGGATGTGAACCATCATCATTTTCCGACGGTGTTGAATAAAATTCATTATTATCATTACAATTGTCATTAATATGACAATCCTTGGATCTCAATCATATATTAAATGCTATATGAGAAAAAGGGAATTAAATTGCTGTGCATTATTTATATTGCATAGTTTGATAGTAATTGCTAGTTAGAGCATAACTTTATTAGTATAAATTTTTTTTTATTGCATTGAAAATTTTGTATTGAATTTTTTTACGTCTGGTGGAGAAACCCCACATGGAATTTTATTCGTGTCTTTGAAGACACCTATTACAATTGATCTCTCAACATTTTTTTTTTTAATATATTAGACCAGAAATGTGCATAGTTATAGTACAATTTTGGTCTATAAGGACCTAAATGACCCACTACCGCAGGAATTGGAGGGTTAAAATGTTATAAACAAATATTCACCGATCAATTTCATGGAACAAACGTCAATGTAGAATTTTAATCAGAGAACTCGTTAGTCATATATGTATTTAATTGTTTTTTCGAAATTTTCAAGCCGCGATTTTGCGAAGTGCCTAAGTGTCCCAAATGTTATATTACATAATTACATAAATAATAATAATTAATAATTACTTACCAAGTACTTTAAATCGATCATAGAGATTTGCGTGCACAAAGCAAAAAGTCTGAATTTGTTGCATGGTGATATCTTCAAACAAATCTTCGGCTTAAAATATATTGTGTTAATAGAATTAGGTGTTGTAATCAATATTTTAGAACGAGCTATGTTATAATAGGTTTGATTTAGTTCCATCAATTAAATGGTGCTATCACTCATCGTCAATTTTGTCACCATTTCAACACGGATTTCGGAAAGGATGCTCTACCGTTACAAACGTGCTTCATTTTACGACAATAATTAACGATGGTTTTGTCAAGAAAAAACAAACAGATGCAGTATACACCGATTTTAGTAAGGCTTTCGATAAAGTAAACCATAACCTTCTACTTATCAAATTGGATTTATTAGGTTTAACACCATTAAGCCTTAAATGGATAAAATCATATATTTCTGAGTGAACACAACGTGTAATGTATAATAATATGTCATCTAAAGATATTACTGTGAATTCTGGTGTTTCTCAAGGCAGCCATCTTGGACCAACTCTTTTCTCCCTTTTCATCAATGATCTTCCAAAAGTGATAAATTTTTGCAACGTTTTAATGTACGCTGATGATGTTAAAATTTTTTCAAGTTACTGTCAACATAATGATCATATTCATCTTTAATCAGATCTCAACAATTTCTTTTCGTGGTGTAACCGTAACCTAATGGAACTAAATTTGAAAAATGTAAATGTATGCGTTTTTCTAGAAATAATGTTTTTCCTGCTAACTACTTTTTGGGCGGATATCAGCTTGAACTTGTTGATACTTTTCTGGTTTTAGGGATTCTACTTGATCCTAAATTAAACTTTGTATCTCACGTCACCATGACAGTTAATAAAGCTAGAGGTACACTCGCCTTTATTAAAAGATGGGCAAAAGAATTTATTGCTCCTTACATAACCAAACAACTTTTTACATCTCTTGTAAGACCTATTTTAGAATATGGGTCAATAATATGGGATCCCTTCTATAACATTCATATTCAACGAATCGAGTCTGTACAGAAACAATTTCTATTCTTTTGCTTACGTGGCTTACCTTGGAATTTTGCAATTATTCTACCTTCATACGTTGATCGACTTAAATTAATAAAATTACCTACTTTGGAAAGCCGTAGGACTATGCTAAAAGTAACATTTATGATCAACCTAATTAATGGTGAAATCTGTTCTGACTTTCTTGTCAACAATATAACTTTTAATGTTCCTCAACGAGTATCACGCCAATTCCAACCACTCTTTGTTAAATCTTTTCAAACCAACTATGCTCTAGCTGATCCTTTTAGAAGAATTTGTTGTGTTTATAATAATCTTTATCAATTAATTGATTTTTCGTTGAACACTGATGTAATTAAGCATAATATCATTATTTTCTTAAATTCCCAACTATTTGTTTTTATTTTTAAATCATTTAATTGTATCAATATATGTACATATGTAATTATATCATTTATACAGGTCTGTAAGGATTTATTCCATTGACCTAATATATAAATAAATAAATAAAATACTTTGCATAAAAAACTGTAATTGGTAAATGGAATTATTTTTCTATCGAAGGTACATACATTCATTATAGCCTATACCACTATGTGATCAGGGAATAATGACTTTGTGCTGATGTTTGTAACTAACAAAACTATTTGACCTACACCCATCTTTTATTATAGCGATCGACTTAGAATCACTTCCTGGGTCGATTTAGCGATGCGCGCCCGTCCGTCTGTCCGTCTGTCCGTCTGTGTGTCCATGTCAACATTTTAATCAAACTACAGGTCGCAAATATGAATATATTTTGATGAAATTTGGTACGTAAGCTTTTATCAGCCATAGCATAAACTCTGTTGAAATAGGCGAAAATCGGTTAATGTTCAGACATAGTCCCCATACAAATGACAACTATAAAATCGACTTAAATTGCCATATGATCTAAATTATCATATAGAACTCAGTCAAATTGGGTTTGTGTGTGTTTATTACACACATTAATCAATAGTCCAAAAATAAGCCCTGAGTCATAGCCCCCATATAAATATAGATTTTTCTCAAATTTGGTTTGTATATGTTTTTGCAAAAAATAATTGACTTTTCCAAATATGGTCAGTATCGGTCCATTTTTCGATCTAGTCCACGTATAAATATAGCATCCGATATGAACTCGCATGTGGTTTATGCTTATTTTCTATGTCCAATTAATTGGGCCCAAGGGATAAGGTCTCTAAACGCATGATATAGGGTATCGATAGGCGGTCTAGACCGACTATAATTTTCTTACTTGTTTTATGATAATTATGTTTGAATTTTTCAAGTGGTAACGGAATTCCTACCAATTCATTCTCTGTGTGTACTTGCGATGACCTGTAACAGTTTCACTGGCTTGAAATACCATTCCAAATGGACCATTCTACGTGGCTATCCTTTTTTTCAAAGAAACCGGCCACCACTTATTCACCCTCTTCTGAAGAAGTTCAAATATTCTATTCTGATAGGAAAAAGGCGTCATTGCAGGAATGACTGCTGCGTAAGAAGAATGGCTTTGGATTTACGACGTCATGACTTTTTTATAATTTGACTTGTTCGTTGTTATAAAAGTTCATTATTAAGCCAAAATAAATAGAAAATCGTAAACATCAAATATAAAATTACATAAAAACGAAAAGGTGACGGAATTTGGATCGAACAAAGAAGCCGCAGAGAAAATTTATAGGAAATGGTAGAATTTTCGAACGTTAAAACTGCGAATAAAAGTATTGATTTTAATGTGGAAGACAGTGAACGCTCTGGTAGACTACAAAAATGCAAAGACGATCAACTGCAGCAGATGTTTACAAGTAATGGGGCAGAACAATAAACTCGTTAAATGGGTCCTACATGATATGGATGAATATCACATAGAAAATTGCAGTCACGGAACACATTGTGGCCTTTAGCTGTGGAAGTAGAACATTCTATATTAAGGCCAAAGCGCTTCATCAAGAGAGCCGTGATTTGTGTCTGGTGGGACCAGAGTGGAATTACGTATTATAAACTATTGAAGTCCGTCAAACCCGTTAATACACACCGCTATCATTAACAAACCATTAATTTAAGCCACGAAAATGCACCGTCTCACTAGGGTGGGATATCGTTCCTTAAAAAAAATTGGAATTTTTAAAAGTATTACAATTTCTGCATGTATAATACTCGTGTATATAGTGCGTAATCAATAGAAACTGTAGTGATTGGAGTACCCATAATATATTCGGAACAAGTAAGAAAATTATAGTCGGTCTAGACCGACTATACGATACCCTATACCATGCGTTTAGAAACCCTATCTCTTAGGCCCAACTAACTGGACATTGAAAATAAGCAAAAACCAAATTTGAGTGGGATTTTTATTAATTTTTTTGGCTGCAGATATGAAAAAATTCATATCGGATGCTATATCTATAAAGGGACTAGGTCCAAAAATGGACCGATCCTGATCATGTTTGGTAAAGTCTCTTGTATTTTGCAAAAATATGTAGAAACAAAATTTGAGAAGAATCAGTGCAATATTTTTGTTTTTTAATAGATTTAAGTGAAGATCGGGAAGCAGCTCTATATGGGGTCAAAGGGATCATTTTTAGACTACTCATTAGTGGATGTAATGAACGCATACAAACCCAATTTGAGTAAGATCTATATGACAATTTGGATCTTATCGCAATTTATGTCGATTTCATAGGGGTTATTTGTATGGGGGCTAAGTCTGAAAATGGACCGATTCTCACCAATTTCAACAGCGTTCATCCCATGGCCGCTAAAAGCTTACACACCAAATTTCATCAAAATATATTCACAGACGTACGGACGGACGGACGGACGGACGGACCGACATTGTTAAATCAACTCAGAAAGTGATTCTGATTCGATCGGTATAATTAAAGATGGGTCTAGGTCAAATATTTTTGGTTGTTACAAACAGCAGCACAAAGTCATTATACCCAAACCAAGTGGTATAGGGTATAAAAATGGGGCGTAATATGATATCGCTCAAGATAGTGAGAGAAAGTATTAAATAATTCATTCTGTCGCGTATTTAATGTGTTATTTACTTCTTTCAATATATCGTACATGCTTATGCTTCCTATAAAAAATGGAAATCAAATCGCGATATTTCTAAAAATATTAACTAGCAAACAGAAATGTGTAATTGTCAATTAAAAAAAATAATACTTTTAAATGGATGATGTTAACATATCATATAACATCTTGATAAAGTAAATTACAAGAAAATTCCTTTCTCCTGGTGCATATAAAAAATTTACTAACCACTGTTATTTGTGGTGCCTTTGTAAATCAAATACAAAGGAACCACAAAAGACCTACTTATGTCATAAGTCTAGTATAAATGTCTGCATAAATATCCTCTAACAGCCAAAAATGCCTCAAAATGTAATTTATTTTGTAACAATTAACAATGTTATTTGACTTTTAACAAAAGCAAAATTGATACAACTTATTTTTTGAGGAAAAATTGCTTCTGATAAATGCGGATTTTAAATTGAAATATTAACAGGATATTTTTATATCTGAACACGTTTTATCTGGTTTTATTTAACTAAAGATTTATTAATTGTAAGTTGTAATAAATACATATTGTAACTTGGGATTTGTATTGTAGTTTTATTATCAGTTTGCAGCTCATTGTTTGATTTCTACGAAGGCGATGTATCATACGTTCCGAAGAAGAATAAAGCGGTAATTTTGCTGTCTATAATGCACTATACTTGCGATGTAGACACAACTGAAAAAAGGATACTGGGCACATATTCTTGTAAACGATCAACAATCCGCTGGCCACTTGCAGTGTTCTACAATATGGTAGATGTTGCTTAATTAGCTGCATTTATCATACATAATGAAATTAAGCCAGCAAAAAACCGATAAGCGACGTTCATTTTTGCAATTGCTCACGACACAATTAGCACTGTCTAATATTGAAGAACGAGCCATCAGTAGACGTATAACGAGCTATCCCAGGATTCTAACCGCTATAGAAGCATTCAATGTAAAGGCAAAATAAAATAATTTTGAAACACACAAAAGTGAAAAAACTAAATATTTTTATTCCTTGAGAGTAGAATCTGCACTTCTTTTGCGCCTTGAAGAAATCGGCCGTCATGCCATTTATATCGTATGGAATATGACCGCCAGCAACGCCAAATACCAATCAATTAGTTATAGGTCTCTGCGGATCTTTTCACTCTTTTCAGGCCAATCGGAGAGTTATTGGCGACACATACACATTTTATTGCTTGTTGTTGTTCGCATGTACGAAAAAACAAGGACAAGATCAACAAGCAATCAAAACTGTGTATGCATCGCTGATACATACAAACATTTATCATAATTTTTAGTTTTTTTATATGAAATTTTATTGGAGTATCTTCTACATTTTCGTAAATCATTTTTTGGCAACACCAAACTGCTGCTGATTATGACGGACATTTTAAACCTAAGTACTATGGCCTATTTGACCTACTGCGGACAGGAGAACGTTTGCAACAGACAGACACACAGATATATAGACGGACAACACTAAACTGACTTCTCCTTTTATGGTGATCAATAATACATATAGTTTATGGGTCTCCGGAATATATTTTGATGAGTTACTCACAGTGGTGTGGAGGGTATAAAAACTCAGTTTCCTTTTACTTTGTACGATAACTTGTTAAATATAATTCAGTAATCGTAACAGAAAAAGGGTCATAACGAATCCGTCTCTGGGTGTTGAAATATTTAATGTATTTTTAAAATTCTTGTCTTGACATGGAGATGTGATTTACAGAACATAGGCGCTTTTTCAAATTTATATATCGAAGTCATTTCTCTATAAACACCTATAGAAAAATAAAAAAATTATTTGTTTATCCAGAAATTTTGTTGTAATTCTAATATTTTTGAATATACTATAGATTTACTTAAAAAACCTATAAATCATAATTATTATAAAACGAAAGTAGATGTAACAAGAAAATAAGTTCATTTTACCAATGAAAGTCCTTATACAAATCATTAAACTAATTCAATCAAAGCAACTCAATTAAACCAGCACAGCATGTTTCAATTCTAATTATTAATTATAGAAAAATAACATATTCCATTATAATGAAATATATTAAACCAAAAATAAGTTTACAGTCATTGTTACAAATTGTTTGTTAATATAATAAAAGACACAATTGTGCATTTAACAATATTTTTCGATTTCAAATTGTGGATTATTTTGGTAGTTATAACCATGAGGTTGTCAATTTCTGAAAATATAAAAGGGTTTTTAACACAACCGAATTCTCGAATTAATTTATCAGTTTTATAATTAATTTGAAAATGGAATTGCCAGAATACTTAATGCGGTAATTTTGAAAATATAATTCAGTAATTTGATAGTACATGGTACTACCAACCATAATTCGGTTGCTACAAAGAATTCATTCTATGTGTGCATAAACAATTAGTAGTGCCAACGCTGCACATAATCTGTATATATTTGAAAACATTACGTCTATCTTTGCGTCACCTTGTGACGTATGCCATATTGAAAAAAAAAATTTCATTTGTTTTACGAACGTTTTGCTGACTTTTTGCAATGCTCATAATCTCTCCGACTACTAAAAGAGAGTTTATTCAACATATATGTGATCAAAAAATTTTTGTTTTTTTAAATTATGCAGTGTTTCAATATATATAATACCAGCGGGGACACTGGGATGAACTACGATCAGCTTGAAATTTCACTTGCGCTACATTTACCTCTCCTTGCAGTGAGCCCTCTTAAAGCCAACTAGAAATTTGTCTCTCCACCCTAATATACAACACTATAAGTGAAAAACAAACTTTAACACGAATAAATGTCGTGTACTGTCTAACACACACTAACGCAGACACATCTGCACATACATGTGTGACATAAAGCACACTTGTCTTAGATTTTTAATGCTAAAACTTCAAGTAGCAAAAGAAAAACAAAAAAGAAAATAATATTCGAAAAGAATCAAGCAGAAATTGTAAGTTAAGCCAAGGTGCGACTTGAATAGTAATCATTATGCGACTTTGAACTTATTTTTATCATTTTGTTTTAGGTGCCTTTCATTTTTCTTTAGATTTTTCATTAGAAAACCTATATACACTACTACGACTGCTGCTGTTACTAATACTAATACATTTAAGTGGTTAAGGGTGGATTTTTTTCATTGTATTCTTAGTAGGAAATCTTAATGTTGACATAGAAAATGAAAGATAAAGTACAAAAGCTCATATATGCATGCATTAAACTACCTTCAAATGAGAGTCAATTTTTTTTAGTTGTTCGTTAATGTAACCAACTATATTTAGTTATACAACAAATGATATGAAAAGAAAAATAAATAAATAAGTCAAAGTGGTATTCAAAAGTCAACTACAAGCACAGTTCTCTTTTGCATAGCCAAGATTTATGACATTTAGTGTTTCCTTTTACTGATTTTATTATTTGTATGTGTTTGACATCGAGTCCAAAAGGAAGTTCAATTAATGGTTGAGAGGAATTCCTATTCGCAAAATCTATCTTACTATATGTTTAAGCTCATTATTGACCCGCTGCTTCGATGGGTGTGAAACACTATACGTTTATGTATGTACGTACAAAATTAAGCAACGTAGAGCAAAACTGTGGACTATGGCTACCAGATCGAAAAACGTCAAATTTTGGGGGGCAAATAAAAACGCTTATATCTGGAGGACTTAGCATCGTAATGTTGTTGCCAGATTGAAAAACTTACATTTTGGAGGAGAACATAAAAATATATTTTATATGTAGAACACTAATGGTCTTAGAGCAAAATGGTTGAAAATTTTACTTTTAGCTATAGCACCTAATATATATTGGGCGATAACTAATTTGAGGGCACCCAGGTCGAGAAACGTAAAATTAAGAGGGGAAAATAATATCATTTATATTCCGAAAACTACGCGTTATCGAACATAATAGTGGACATTTTGCCCTCTGGCAATAATACTTTATATGAATTGAGTAGCAATTATTTTTAAGGTTGCCTGATAGAAAACCGTAAAATTTTAGCAAGGACATAAACGCAGTTATATGTCGAAAACTAAGCATAGCACAGAGGGGCGAAAAACAGCAAAATGATTATTTCAAAAGATGAACTTTAACTTTCACAACCGTGTTTTGTATCGTGTGAAGGTAAATAAAATTTTACGTCACTAACTGCAAAAATAAATGTTCTGAGTTCTTTAATTTATATGCATGCTGCACAATTATTATTAGTTTTGCGTGCATTGGTTTTTATTAGAACCCCTAGGAGTAAAATTTATATAATAAAATCGTCAGCATTGAGCACATAATAAAATATTTTTGCTTAGATAAATGATTTGGAATATTGAAAAAATAAAAATTCTCTAAGAATTGGTTATTTTGATATATGGGGGATTTCATGTCAAGTGCACCAACTTTTGAAACCGATGTCTTCCGATCGGGATGAAATTTGCAGTCCTATTGGATAGTAGTTTAAACACAATTTTTCAGCAAGATCCGTCCTAATCTCTCTGAGTTAGAGGGGATAAAAATTTGACATTTTGGCCAAACAGCTGTTTTTTCTCATCCATGTAACTTATTACCTATTGTTCTTAGAAAATTTTCTCCCAAAGAGTTTAGATAGCTATTTCTTCAGTATTTCGGAAAAAAATACTTAAAAAAAAAAAAAAATTTGTAGACTTTTTTTGCTAAATTATTTTTTTTATTTTTTTTATTTTTTCATAAGAAAGCTTAGGATTTTTCCTTTAAGAGCTTTTTGATCGCTTAGTGGGATGGGAGTGGGATATCTGTCAAAATAAATGTTTTGTAACTCAAGACAACGGTTTTTAAATTTTTCACAAATGCACTACTTTGAATTTTTTCCTATTTGTGTCTAAAACCTTACAAATAAAACTTACACTGAGAAACTAGACAAACTAAACTTTCCGAAGGTATACAACATACCTAACTAAAACCTTATTCCCTCGATACTGTAATACTCAGAATATGTTAACCTCAGGAAAAAATCGCTTTTTTTTCTATGGAAATGTTGAACAATTATTATTTTCTATTTATTTTTAATAATAATTAAATTAATGTATAATAATAATGATATTAAAAATAAAAAGATAAATAATTTATTAAAATTTAATCTTAATTGCATTAGATCCATTTATATCATAACTATTTTTATACTTAATTTATTGTAGCTGATGAAGTATTTAAGTCTTGTAAATTTTTAAATACCCAGTCTTTCATCCAGCTATATTGTCGCCTTTATTTACTGCGTTTTTTTGTCAATCCTTTCTTGGCGTTACTAGGTTCATCTGTTGATTTCGCTGCTGGTTTATTTGTTGTCTTTGGAAAGAAATCGCATTGAAAAGAGGCAGAAAACTTTTTCAACTTGAGTCTTCCATCGACAAGCTGTATAAAAGCATGGTATTGAGCGGTGCCATCGATTGTTACCGCAGCATCGAATCTGCTCTTCAGTGTTTTCAATGTTTCCTGATGATCCTCTTTGCTACTAAAAACTATTTTAGTTTCTTTACAATAACTCTTTGCCCAATGGAATAAAGCAGTCGCATCTAAGATGCGATCTTGATGAGAGCACTGGAGGCTATACTTCGCTGCATTTCGTTTAAGGTTTGCTCCAATACCATCACAGGCTCCTATACCATGAGCAGTAGCCATAAGATTTGCCAAGCTACCTTTGTTTTTAAAATGTTGACGAACTCCGTCCGAAACGTAGTATACCTTCTTTACTGTAAATTTAGATTTAAGATATTTTAGCTTTATCTTCTGGTACTCATAAACTGCAACGGTATCATGTTTTAAATCGTCGGATATGATTGCCATACTTTTGTGTTCCAGTTTTTCATCTTTCATGTTGTAAATAACTACTGTGAATATAGTTGCTTGGTCGTTATTGAAGTGGAATGCTTGTATGGCATCCTGAAGAACATATTTATAGTTTTCTGCGAAATCATATGAAATAACGAATTCACCAGACTTCAAATGTATCTTCAAATCTTTGAAGAATGACCATTGCTCTTTGACTAAAAAGTAATGGGTTCTCAAGTTTAGCAATCCTGTACACATTTCTTCCACAAAATCATCCACATTTAAAATGATTGTTTTCAATGTGCATCGGTCAGTCTGAATCCAAGAATCAAATTTGACCTCCTCTATATATACTCGATCTAAAGAGTTGATTAAATTTTTTTTGTTTAATGTGGTTTTCGGGTAATTGGTACATTCACCTAAGTTGCAAGAAGTTGTTGCTTTAGGACACATAGTCAATTTAAGGCAATCGCGGTAATCGTGTAAATTTTCTGCCGAATCATCTGTTAAATACTTTAAGTTGATTTCCTTCAACATCAGTTTAACATTTTCATGGTAAATGCAAACGCATACTGTGTGAGTTCCGCTGCTTTCTGTCATAACGCAATGTTTTGGCCTCATTTGGGTTAATTTCGTGAAGCCAATTCTAACATCTTCGTGTTCAGATTGAAATGTTGCAAATAACTCTATCAGGTTACAGATAACCATTCTCTTCTGTTATGTTACGAAGGTATGTTACATACCTTCGGAAAGTTTAGTTTGTCTAGTTTCTCAGTGTAAGTTTTATTTGTAAGGTTTTAGACACAAATCGGAAAAAATTCAAAATAGTGCATTTGTGAAAAATTGAAAAACCGTTGTCTTGAGTTACAAAACATTTATTTTGATAGATATCCCACTCCCATCCCACTAAGCGACCAAAAAGCTCTTAAAGGAAAAATCCTAAGCTTTCTTATGAAAAAAAAAATGCCCATTTTGAAAAAAAGGCAAAAAATGCTTTAATTTAGCAAAAAAAAAAAAGTCTACAAATTTTTTTTTCTACAAATTTTTTTTTTAAGTATTTTTTTCCGAAATATGGAAGAAATAGCTATCTAAACTCTTTGGGAGAAAATTTTCTAGGAACAATAGGTAATAAGTTACATGGATGAGAAAAAACACCTGTTTGGCCAAAATGTCAAATTTTGATCCCCTCTAACTCAGAGAAATCTTGACCGATTTTGTTGAAAAATTGTTTTTAAACTACTATCCACTAGGACTAACCTTGGTGCAACTTTCATCCCGATCGGAAGACATCGGTTTCAAAAGTTGGTGCACTTGACATGAAATCCCCCATATATATTGAGTTTTAACATCTTTCCCAGTGAAAGCGATATACATCGCTTCTATATTATTAAAATATTTCATATTTCAGCCATAATATCTTTTGGTGATTTTTCGCGGTTTTCTACTTAACAAAACTTTTGTGAAGATCACCAGTTGCTGAAAATCTAGCAAATGATCAAGTTGTTTTTTATTATATTTTGTCTTTATTTTCCGTATGGTAGTGTTCATTGTAGCTAATAAGTGCGGTTTTATTAGAAATGGTTTAAAAGTTACTCACGCATTCACACAAGTTGGAGTTTCACTCATGATCACGAAATTATCTCGTAAATAGGTAATCTTTGTTTAATTAAGGCTAAATGCATAAATAATTTAGGCCATATCTATATAGATATATTTTACACATTTTAACTCTGATATTTAGTCTAAAGCAAAATTTGTTTAAAAATTTTCTATTAAAAATATGAGTTGCATGAGAAAATACTATGCTACACACGTTTCCATCTCTATTTATTCTTATTTTTCATTTGTTTCCTACATAAGAAATGTTTATCATATACGATAGTAATACTGCAAATCCTTTTTTAAGAATACTGAAGTATCCACAGAATATGCAAAAAATGATTCAGAGTTGATAAAAAATATACACACAATATTAATACTTAGTTATTTCTAATAGTATGTATTGAGTTAAATATGGAAATAACTACAGCAGAAATTGTGAAATAAGAAAATATTTTCCAAAATACAAAAAAGCGCCTAATAGGTAAAAACAAATTTTTAAAATTTTTTTTTTAATGTTGATTTACTGTGTATTAATGGAAATCGATCAATAAAGAATATTATTTTTAAATTACGACTTACCTGAATTTATCGCCACTTTGCATACCCTTCACCCCAATGTTTGTCGTAAAGGAAATGAATGACATTTTGGCTTTTCGCTTAAACTGTTCATATGAATTAGGCGGTAACTATATATAGGGTTGCCAGATCTAAAAATGAAAAATTTTGCCGGGCAACCAAAAAATCGCTTATATTTTGAAAATAAAGTCCTAGATACTCAACTTTGTTCTTTTTAGGAATGCAAGTGCAATTTAAAAGTATTGGAGAACAATATTCTCTTCTTAGTGTAAACGTAACATGAACTGACTTTTCTGCGTTAACTTTTATATTTCAATTTTGTAGCCAGTTTTGAATTAAATTTAGTTCTTGTTGCACAATATTAGATGCTTGTGTTGGTGATTTGTTAGATGCAAGAATAGCAGTATCATCAGCGTATGTAGAAATAGTTATCCCAGCCATAGTTGGCATGTCATAAGTGAATATTGTATAAAGTACTGGGCCCAACACACCTCTTTGTGGGACGCGAGACTTAATTTCTCCAAAGTTAGAGTTTTCGTTTACATTAACATAAAAATGTCTATCAAGAAGATATGTTTTTAAAAGGAAATAAAAGGGAGCTGGAAGCAGTTTTTTTATTTTATATAATAATCCTAGGTACCATACTTTATCGAAAGCCTGCTGACCATCCAGAAATATAGGTGAACAATACAATTTTCTTTCCAAGGAGTCAGTAATTGCGTCCATAATTCGATGAAATTGTTCTGGAGTGCCGTGTTGATGTCTTAAACCAAACTGATGATCAGGAATTATTTTTTGCTTTTCTAGGAAGGGAAACAGTCTTTTTAGCAACAATTTTTCAAAAATTTTAGCAAGTATTGGCAGTAAACTTATTGGCCTATAGGATGTTACTTCATTTTCACATTTATTAAGTTTTGGTATCAGTATGATTTTGGCATATTTCCATTGCGCTGGGATGTGGTTGAGCCTTAAAATTGAATTAAACACTGTTGTCAGAAAACTAATGCCCTTTTTGGGCAACAATCTTAACACTTTAGCATTAATGCCGTCATATCCTGGAGACTTTGTTACGTTTTGTTTATTTATAAATGTTTTTACTTCGGACGGAGTCACGTGTTTTATTGGTAAATCCATTTGACAGGGTGTATCAAGAAAGTGTAAAATTTCATATATCTGATTTTGACTAGATAAAGAAAATGGATTAAACGTATCCTCTAAATGACTTCGAAACTCACTTGCTTTACTTAAGTCCGATCTACACCATGAACCATTTGCACTTTTTTTTGGTACGTTTCTTTTAATGGGACGCTTTAGATACTTTGTAGCTTTCCAAAGGCTGTAATCATCATTTCTTTTCCCATCTAGTCTTCTTAGAAAGGCTTTTGTATTTTCGTTTTTAAATTCTTTTAATATTTTCTTTAGATGATTTGTTACCCTATTCAAGTTAGATTTATCTGAATGACTTCTAGTGTTTTTGTAAATTTTTCTCAGTTCTCTCTTGTTTCGAATTAGTTCTCTTATTTCAAAAGATACACTTACGTGGTTCCCAGTAGTTTGTTGTTGTTGTTGTGGTGTAGACAAATATGTTGCCTCATGTAATAGGTTTGTAAAAGATTCAATAGCATCTTCCAATTCACTTCCTGTTTTTAAAGATATATTTAGGTTAGGTTAGGTTAGGTTGAAAAAGAGGAGCCATGTATACACATAGCTCATATCCGTTTTACCCGGATATACACTTAAGCCAGAAAGTCGGCTTGTTGTGCGCTCTACATCCTCGTGCTCATCCGTTAATCTACTCCTTATTTAACTTAAGAGTTCGGTCTCGATAGCAAATCTCCTGAGTGCTTTCCAGCGTATCCCCCTAAGAGCCGCTAGGCCTGGTATGATTTCGTTGGATAAATTTCTGACCCTTGTTCCGGCAAATGCAGGACAGTAACAAAGGTAGTGTTCTAGGGTCTCGTCATCCTCTCCACAAGCTCTGCATGTGGCCGATTCTGCCCGTCCTATACGGTATAGATGAGCCCTCAGTTCAGAGTGTCCAGTGAGGATGCCAATAATCCTACTCAGTTCCTTTCTATTTAGACTAAGGATTTCCTTAGTCTTCGGAGTGTTTGGAGAGCCCCATAGTAGCTTCGTAGCCTTACCCACGTCAGTTTCCTCCCAAATTGAAGTATGTGAATTAGTTGCCCACTCCGATAGTTTCAATTTGAGAGCCTGGAAGGGTATTGGGTTTTCCAAATTGACACCCTCCAGTAAAGAACCCTTCCTGGCCAGTTCATCTGCAATCTCGTTCCCATTATACCACTGTGTCCTGGGATCCAAATGATTTCAAGTCTGCCTCTTGTAGTGAAGTTTGCAATCTCTTCCTTACATCTGAGGACAGTCCTTGATCTAGTTTTGTCCGAGGATATCGCCCTGATAGCCGCTAGACTGTCCGAAAATATTTTCACGTCTCCGGGGCTTGGGATTGCCCGTACGTCAATAGATCTTATGCATTCCGTTATCGCGACCACTTCGGCCTGAAAGACAGAGTTGTGGTCCGGAATGCGTAGGTGTATGCCATTGGAACGGTCCTCATCATAGAAACCTATACCAGTCCTACCATGCAGACTAGATCCGTCTGTGTAGTAGTGTGACCCTGGAAGGTTTCGTAGAAAATTTTCGTTCAACCAGCTTTCCCTGTCAGGTATCCTTATACTGCAGGGTATGTTTGTCGACACTTCCGCGATTCTATCACAGCTAAAATCCACTGTGTTGAATTCCGGTATCTGGTCCAATATTGTTTGGTGTCTGGTCATATGGTCGGTGATGTATTCCCCTGTTACTCTTAGTCGTAACATGGCCAGAGCTGCCTCATATTTAATTCTAATCTCGATCGGGTGTACAGATAGAATCGTCTCTAAAGCCCTAGTAGATGTAGTCCGTATTGCGCCGCTGATTCCTATGCAGCAGAGGCGTTGTATTTTTTGGAATGGTTTAATATAGCATTTCCTGTTCATTGATGTCCATATGACTACGGATGCGTAGGTTAGAATTGGTCTAACGACGCTTGTGTAAAGCCAATGTGTCATCCTCGGGTTTAAACCCCATTTTGAACTTATACCTCTTCTGCAAATGGCCCATATCCGATGAGCCTTCGCGACTTTGCTCTCAATATGGTCTTTCCAAGTGAGCTTTTTGTGGAGAATCACCCCAAGGTATTTCACCGTTTGTGTGATTCTAATCGTTTTGCCCTGGAAGCGGGGTTCATCGAATTCGACTATTTTCGTCTTCCTAGTAAAGAGGCATATTTCAGTCTTTTCCGGGTTCACATTTAATCCCCTTGGTTGTGCCCAATCGTATGCTATTTCGAGTGCATCCGATGCCCTCCTACATAAATTTCTAGGATCTTTCCCCCTTAACAGTATCGCTACATCGTCTGCGTAGCAGACAGGTTGGAAACCCTTATCGGTTAGAATCCTTAGAAGACTGTTTATACATTGTTGATACATTGTTAAAAGCTCCTTCTATATCAATGAATATGGCTAGAGTAAAGATTTTTAGATCGAAAGATCTTTCTATGTGGTGAACTACTTCATGAAGCGCAGTTTCTACTGAGCGTCCCTTTAAATAAGCGTGTTGTTTGAACTTCAACAGCTCATTTGGGATTTGAGATTTAACCATGTTATCGACTATTCGCTCCATGGTTTTCAGTAGGAAGGATGTAAGACTTATCGGTCGATAGGCATTAGGGTTCGCGTAGCTTTCCTTTCCCGGCTTTGGTATGAAGATCACTTTGGCCTCCTGCCATGCTCTGGGGGTATACGCAAGTTTTAGGCAAGCAGAGAATATGCCAGCCAGACTACTGCTAATCAAGTCCCCGCTCTTTTGTAATAGAGCAGGAAAGATTTCATCTGGGCCTGCTGCCTTAAAGGGGGCAAAGCTTTGTATTGCCTTAATTACCATATTTTCGGTTATTCTATCATATCTTTCCTCTCGATATTGTTCCTCATTAGGCCCTTCATATTGTTCCCCTTCGGGTCCCGTCTGCTGTTCCACGTTGGTTCCAGTTCGTCGGGACACATTGGTACCAATTTCAGGGTCCCTATTCGGCCCATATTCTTCGGTAAGAAAGTGTGTTTCCATCAATATTCTTAAGGACTGTTCCATCGATTCCGCCCGAATCCCGTCCCTATCGACAAGAGTTTCAGGCTGCGAATGGGTTTTCGATAAGAATTTCTTGATTTTTGAGACGTCATTAACGCTATCAACCTGTTCACAGAAGTGTCTCCAGGAGTTGCGTTTGGCTATTCGAATCTTCTTGTTGTAATCCCTGAGCTTAACATGGTAGTCATCCCAGTATATTGCGTGTTTTTTACGACGAGCCCTATTGAAAAGTCTTCGGACGTCCTTCCCAAGATTTATCAGTTCCCATGTTAGCCAGGGTTTATCTCGGGGAGATCTCCTTTCCCGGAGTGGACAGCATTCCTTGAAGGACTCAATTAGGCTCCTCGTTATTTTGTCCACTTCCTCGTCAACCTCTTCGACATACCTTAAGTCTGTGCGAGGAGTAGTTAGACGGGCTTGTAGATTTCTTCTAAATTTAGGCCAATCAGTCTTAGCCTTATTCCTGAACTCGATGGGTTCAGGTGGTGGGTGTGTCAGTTTAAATAAAATGTATCGATGATCCGAGAAGGAATGTTCGCTAGAGACATGCCAATCTTGGATATCATCCACTAAATTTTTCGAACAAATTGAAATATCTAGAACCTCTTCCCTTAATTTGTTAACAAAGGTTGCCGTGTTCCCAACATTAAGGGTAAAAAGGTCATTTTCGTTAAGGAATTCAAGTAAAGCATCCCCCCTTTGGTTACAGTTCGAACTTCCCCAAGCTATATGGTGAGAATTCGCATCGCACCCTATGAGAATTTCCTTACCTGTTATCCTGGCCGTTTCTACCATCTCTTCAAGTTCCGACGTCGGTGGAGGTGTCGGTGAGTCCGACGGGAGATAAACCGATGCTAAGAGCATTGGTTGGCTTCCGTGTTGCAGGACGGTGGCATCTGCGGTGGACAAGTCTGGGGAAAAGAGATAGTTTAGGTTTTTGTGACAAATAATACAAGTTCTCGGTCGAGTTCCTGTATGAGCATAGAAAATTTGGTAATTAGGATCATTTAGTCCAGTAACCTTGTCATTTACCGTCCAAGGTTCCTGTACTAGAACGACATGTAACTTACCTTTTTGTAGTTTTTCCATCAGAGTTTGAGTAGCCGTTTTGCTCCGATGGAGTTTCAATCCAATTTTGAAACGATTGTATGTTAGTGTTTTGATTAACAATTTTGTGTTTTTTGGTCACAGTTTGTAACATACTGTTATAGGTAACAATTAGTGGGCTGTGGTCAGAACTCAAATCATCAATATCAGAAATATACAACAACGATCTAGGAATACCATTAAAAATGGCAAAATCCAAAGGATCTGACATTCTTCTTAATTCACTTGGCCAATATGTTGGTCTACCAGTTGATAAAGAAGAGTAATGATTTTTCAAGATGCATTTGTGCAGCTTTTCCTTTTGGATTTGCTAATCGTGATCCCCACCAGGAGTGTTTAGCATAAAAATCACCCCCTACGATGAATTTTTGACCAATATTTCTGAAAAATTCTTAACATTATGCCTTGGCGGGAAATATATTGCATATATATTTAAACTGATATTGTCACATTTTACTTTTACTCCAGCAGCTTGTAATTAGGGTTTTTGAATTGGCTTAAGTATTTCGTATTTTATATTTTATTTAATAAGAATTGCACCTCATGCGTGTGCCCCTGATCAGGATGGTTTGAGAATACTAAATCATAATCTTTAATTTTAAAATAGGTTCTATTCGTAAAATGGGTTTCGGATATTAAAAATATGTCAATATAATTTGATTTCAAAAAAATTTCTACTTCGTTATTATGATTAGGAAGGCCATTTGCGTTCCATATTGCTATTCTAAAATTTACTTGCTTAGTTTCGCCATTAATATTGACATCATGTTCATGAGATTTTCCATCATGTTTTCAAGTTTTTCTAAACGAGAAGTGTGACTGAAATCAGATTTTCTGACTGCTTCTGAATAATAAATATTATATTTGTGATTATTTGTATCATCATTGGAAAAACCATTTAAATGAGGGTTAGGTCTTTTTGAGAGTAGGTCTTGATAAACTTTACAACCTCTATAACTGTCAGTGTGGTTGGACAAACAATGACCACATCGAGGCGAAGTTTCCATGGATTTTGTACACTGAGCAGTTGAATGATCCATGCCGCACTTTACGCATCTGAAGGGCCTTTGTCCGAACAGTTGACAGCGATGACATTGTACCAAATCGTTTGTTCTAATAGGTGGTTCCACCTTCACCAATGCCATATTTAAGTGTTTTATGTTATAAACATCTTTATTATTATTTTTAGGGTCTAAATCAAGGAAGAACATACTAAATCGGTCTTTGGTAACCCGACTTTTAACATTTACTATAGATTTGACATCGTGTCCTAATGATAAGAGTTCACTCTTAATGTCCTCAGTTGGTGTAGAATGATGAATACCTTTCATAACTACTCTTAATGACCGTTATTGCTTCAGTTGGTATGTGTGAAAATGAATATTATCATTTTCTAAATAGCTGACTACTTTTCGGTATGAAACTACTGTCTTAACCATCAAACGCACTTGACCATCCCTAAGAGACTTATAATTATATTCAGTATTGGATATAATATTTGTTAATTTTTTTTTATCATTTGATTAATATTAAGTACATTAGGTTGTTTGTTAATCTTTTTGTTTTTAACAAAGTTATGTTTTTTTATACATAATGTTTTTGTTTTTTTTTTTAGTAGAAAAAGAATTTTATCATAAACACGTCTTTATGCGTTCACGGTCAAACCAAGACTGGCCAAAAATAAAGCACGAACTCCCCTAAAAGTTTTAGTAGATATCTAGTTACAATATTAAAATTTGATTTTGCCACGCATATCTGCCCATAGAACAAAAATGACATATCAGATCTAACTGTTTCAAACGCAAAGCTGCTCTTAAGAGTCCCTGAAAATTTTATCAAGATCGGTCCAGCCATTTTGAAGTTCATACGTAACATACATACATATCGCACCTGTACCTCTAAAGTGAGTCAACTCAAAATTTACAAATTTTCAGTAGAGGCAAAAAACCGTTTTTTTTTTTAATATTTACTATAAAATTTAAAAACAGTTGTTTCATTGTAAAGAATTGCGAATAATAATTATACAACAGTAGCTGTTTTTGCGTTTTTTTTACAGTGATCATCAAAAATAAAAATTTTTTGGGTGCAACTCAAAATATGTCTATTTAGTGGATTCTCAAGAAGATACTCTTTTAACACAAAGAGGGTTACAACTGTATTTTTTTTTGCGAAAGACTAGAAAAATCGACGTAAGATTTTTACAGTGGATAGATATGACCACTGTGTATCGTTTTCTTGCAAAAAGTGAAAATTGAAAAATTTTAAGTTGACTCCCTTTAGAGGTACAGGTGCGATATGTATATCCATTTTTATTTTATATAGATTATAGAAGACCGTAGTTATATTCTTGTATCTAAAATAGATAAAACATTTTTTAACATTTTCTTATATGCTGTTTTTCCTGTAGAAAAAATCAGAGAGCAATATATTAACGAAAATGGTACCAGGATACTATTTTAAAATCTTTTCTAATTGTTAGTTTTGCAGAATACCAAATTCTTTTATCAAATATTTAAATATCTCAATAATAAGAACCAATTGGTGAAAAGTAAGTATTGGTCATGTTAATTGAAATTGTGTATTTAGTTTAGTGATGTATGAATGGATGTATGTATGGATGTATAAGTGAACGTATAAGCGACATCATTTTTTATGACCTCAATATTGAAACATTTTAAGTTGCAACTACTAATACAACAAGAACAAGACAAGTTCTAAATTATAATATACAGTGATATTTACTACACCTCTGTGGACATAATTAGCGGTTACTTTTTTGTAAGTAATTAATGAAAGCTTACATGCAAAGAAAATCTGTAAGACAATGGGATGTGAAGGATGGATTCAGATGTGTTGTTGCTATTACGTCAGTAACTCTTAATACAGTGTTCACGATATCCATGGGTGAATAAAAATTTAGGCAAATACCAGTAAGCTAGTTTCTATAAAAGCTATGACATTTCGATTTTAGTTAAATCGTCATTAAGACCTTGTAGTTGCATTAAGGACCAATAAATTTAGATTTCTAATTGTAGCTGGATCACAAAGTTTACATGAGAAAAACAGAGCAAGACATAGTTGATAAATTGCCTTTGAAAACAATTTTTAATCTAATATAGCCAGTAGTATATGTATGCAACTACGTGGGCTTTTTAGAGCTTAGAGCGGCTAACCATTATGTTAAACGAATGTTACGCGGAAAACCAGGTAAGCGTTTAACACGCACATTTCTATTGACAACGCACACCATTCAACCCAATTGCAGCTAATATATCTGACATATTAACTAAGAGTGTGGTTGCATAACTATTCGACTTAACGTCCTGATTTTCAGCCTATAGCCTATACCACTATGTGGTCAAGTTATAATGATTTAGTGCTGATGTGTGTAATACCTAAAATATTTCACCTAAACCCATCTTTTATTATACCGATCAAATCAAAATCACTTTCTGAGTCAATCCATCAGTCGCAAATGTGAACATATTTCGGTCAAATTTGGTATGTAAACTTCTGTCATCCATAGCATGAACGCTATTGAAATTGGCAAAACACGGTGCATTTTCTGACATAGTTCCCATACAAATGACACCTATGAAATCGACTTAAATTGCCATAATATCTATATTATCAGATAGATCTCGGTCAAATTTGGTTTGTGTGTATTCATTATATCCATTCATCGATAGTCCAAAAATAAACCCTATAGGATAATTCTTAGTCATAGCACCCATATTAAGCTGATTATTGATCTTCACTTAAATATATTAGAAAAAAATATGGTCAGGATCGGTCTATTGTTCTACCTAGTGCCCATATAAATGCTATATCCGATATGAACTTTTTCATATCCGAAGGCAAAAATTAATAAAAATGCTTTTTAAATTTGCTTTATGCTTATTTTCTATATCTAATTTGTTGGGTCTCTAAGCCCATACAATATATTTTCTTACTTGTTTTCTAAAATATTTAACGGTAAATCAAAATTTTTCTCTACAGGCAAACGATGACTACTTCTGTTTGACTGCTATAGCATTCTATAGCATATAATTACTTTGAAAATATTAATATTCTTAGTATGTTTTCGAACTTGAAACTAACAATTAAAGTGTTCTTAGTTTTTTTTTTTTAATATGCAAATAACAACTGAAAAAATGTTTTTAAATAGTTTTATAACCTAGAGATTTTACAAATTCGTAAATATTATACTTAAAAGTAATTTGAATTGATTATAGTTTTTAGAATTAATATTATGTTATATTTACAGTGACTTCTGCACTACTAAATTTAAATATTGGTTGCGTAAATCGCATTTGTACCCGCATTATTTAATAAACTTGTAAGTACAAATATATTGCAGAATTCTGTTAATTCAGTGCGGTATTTTTATTTAATATTATTTTGTATTTAGGAGTTTTCTACAAAGAATATTTTTGAATATTTTATTTCAGCAGCATGGAATAATGTTGAAAGTGATGAGAAAGGCGAGACTGCAATGTCTAAGGTGAAACAATTGTAAAACTATTTTAAAAATTGGTAGTGGAATGGCAAGAGTTTTCCACACTCACTTAATACCGATACACATAAAGAATAAGAATGATTCTGATGTTGCCAGAACATCCGGTGAACCTACGAAGAAAAAGGCTTAAAACATCAACTAAATTTTTCCTGCTTTACAGCATATTGAAAAGCCGCTCTCTGCAACTCTCTCACCCTTAACTTCACAAGATGGGTTAATGTTTTAGGCCATTCTTTATGTCTGCATACAGCTTTAAATGCCATGTGATTTGGCTTCTTCACCAAGCACGATTGATAAAATTATTTTAGATTATGCTATTGAAATTAAAAATTCTGTTAGAGCTAAAATGGCCGTCCAACGGATATTAGGAGAACGATTTCCTCTGTCAGTCGTTGAATGGACATCGGTAATCGGCGATACACTAATATGAATGTACATGCATAATAATCAAAATACTGGAGCTTGTGTCTAGTTCGCTTTAGCGGTACAATGCCAGAAGAAAAGCGCATTCATTTATAGGAAAAACGCTTAAAAGTCATGTACTAGAGTTGTGTATCATCACCATTATGATATATGGAGTTAGCATTATGCAAAAGTTGGAAAGTTGTTATCAATGCATCAACAATTATGTTTGGTACACGTTATTCAACTTTTGATTATTGATGTGTTATACAAAAAGTCAGAAGGAAGAGACGAACCAGAAAAAGATACCGACTCGGAAACTGGGAGTGGAACTGAAATGTGTGAGGACCAGCTATTGGAGAATTAGAAGATCGTAGCCGCTTGTTGGCTCGTGAATTCAGTTATGCGCCGTTCGCACTGTTTACAAAAAAAAAGTGAGGAGAATATTATGTTTGTTTAAACGTTCACCAACCAAAAATTACGATTTCCGAAAATATGTTCGAAAAGATTTCGGGAGAGAAATGTCGTTAGTGAAAAATTGTACGACTAGTTGAGGCAGTCTATTGGCTATGTTAGAATGTTTTTCTTTATTAAGAAACTGTGTCCAAAAAGCTCTTATAGATGTTAAACTTAATATATCTATCTGTAGATATAACTAAAAATTAAATTCAAGCGATTTCTGAAATTGTTGGTGTTTTTGCACCTTTTAAGAGAATTGTTGAAGCTCTTTGTCGTCAGGATGCTAACCTTATAATTTTTATAATGTTTACAACTTTAACTATTCAAATGAGGGAACCCCGAATGGAATTGAGCGGAATTTTGTATTACCCAAACAATGGCTTGAATTGAATCCCTCAATATGACAAAGAGTTCATTTTAGTTCCAACGCCAACTAAATCCCGTAAATTAATTGTTGATCTTCCGAAAAGGTCAAGTAAAATAGTACTTGAAGGGGGTGGGGAGGGTGAGAAATTCCAAATCAAAGTGAGGGTACTAAGTCAGTATAGTAAAACCTCCAAAGAGTTTGGCATTTTTAGGCACTTTAATGACTTTTCATATTTTGTCTTAATGTTGGTTTGCTTAGCTTTTCTGCTACATTTAATAACCATTGATGATTTCCCATTTCATGTAATTACACTGATGTATGAAGAAGATGTTAAGAAGAAACTATACTTTCAAAACTAAACAATATCAAATAGAAATTGAAATAAGATTTTGTACTTGTACGTGGTTTTACACTGGTAGTTATAAATCATTCCCGCAACAGAAAACAAAATTTAATACAACTTATTTTTTCAACGAAATCGGCCATTGTTAAAATCATTAGAGTCACTCTTGAGGATATTGACATGGAGTTTGCACAGATAATGAAAATAATACTATAATACTAAAAAAAAAAAATTATTTGCCTAAATCGGTAAGCCTGCGAAATTGATACTGAATGGCCACCCTTTCATTTAGGTACAGTACAAGGTCTGCAACTAGAGACCAAATAAAGTAAAGCTTTGTTTAAAGTCTTTCATTTCGTGATACTTTTTCCTTCTTAAAATCTTTAAAATGTTAAAGCTAACTCCAGCGGCAGTGTTAGTGCATCCGAAAAAAACCAACCCATAACAACCAAGTTTTTGTTATACACCCTTTATTTGCAAATTAATTTACCATCATGTAATTAAATTATTGATTGACTGAAACTACCTATGTCAGAAACTAAAAAATTTTACTAGTCTGCCTGCAGAGTTTCAGCTCGATTGGATCACGGGAAAGGAGCTAAAAATCGATCCGAATTTTGTCGACAAGCAGACACTACGAGTTAATATAAAGGGAGTAAAAAGGAAAATCTTCTGCTCTTTTATTTTTATTTTTTATTTTTTTTAATCAGGATAATATTTTCCATTTCAAAACATTTTTTTATTTTTAGAATCCTTTAGATTTTTAGTTCCAATTAAATTTTATGTGGGCCATGTGAAAAGCTTTTGTTTGTTAAACAAAATTTTACTTAGCAAAATGAAATTTTGGCATGTCTTACTGTGAGAAATAATTTATTTGTATTTTCCAAACATATTGTTTTGAAAGAGCACTGTGGGCATCCTTTTCTCCATATATAGTAAAGTAAAAAATTTATAAAATTGCCACTATAATCTTCTTTTTGATAGCGGCATCACACGATGGGAATTAAAATATATTTGTACATAAATATAATGCTCCGAGACTTCAAAGTACTTTTAACAAGAAATAAGATTCCGAAATGGAAAACTGTGAATGCAGTTTTACTTCATTTAGTCTTTAATGTAAGATGCATATCATCGGAATTATATGCAAAACTTGTATAATGTTGGATTGTGTTATCTTAAAAAAGTAAAGACTACCGCATTTTGGTAGTCATATGTACTATCAAAACATTCTGTCGCCGTTAAGTACTTAGACCCCAATGAACAAATTCCCAAAAAAAAAAAAAAATGAACTAATTCCCCAACAATTTGTATGGAATTAGGAAATTTCTTTGTGATGAAAAAATTCCCCAATATTTACGTTTTGTGGGGAGTAAATTCATTTTTTATTTCAATTTAAAATTTTTTGGGGAATTAAATTTAGAAGTTGCAATCACCAATATTTTGGAACGAAGCTAGTTAACTTCATTTAATAAAATTGTCTCAATTAAATTAGTTTAGAAATTTATATAGAGACCTCGATTGGCAAATGGAACTAATTTTATTATTACAGATACCTTAACTTTAGTATGCTTATGTGTGCATGGTAGTTGTAGAAGGAAATCTGTTGTATTTTCAAATATTAAATAATAACTGCAAAAATTGTTATCACATAAATAAATTTTTGAAGTGGTAACCGATTTCCAATTAATGTTTTTTCTGCGTGTAGTTCAATTGGCGCATTTTAAAAAAATTCTTATGGAATTTTGTCCTCACCAGGGGCCTTGTTTAGCTTCATTTAATTTAAAACACTCACAATCTCCGTCGTTGCTATAGCAACATCCCAAAAACTATATTTTTGATATATTGGTGCATAGCTCAATTCGTTAGATAATTGGGGTGGATTTAACAGGGTCATAAAATATGTTCTAAATCTGTAGAAGACACATTAGCCAATTGGTTTAATGAATGATTATTAATTTTTTTCGCAGCTTTCCACCACGATTTGCTATTGCAGACACTATATAATTTAATTTCTAACTCTTTATAATATTTTATTTTACTCTCCTCACAGATTTCTTTGTATCTTACATTAGCTTGTAGATAGTTTAGTTTTGTCCTCAGCGTTCTTTGAACTTTTGTATTTTTTAATAGTTTAAATGATATATTTCTTGCATTATTGCATCTTCAGTCAAACCATGGGCTTTTAGGAGTATATACTTTTTTTTATCATTGCATTCTTGCACAGACTTCTTTATTAAACTTGTTATGGCTTCTAAATCGATCTCAATATTGCTTTCTTTCATTCGAAGTATACTAGTTTTGAAATTTTCCTTATATTTTTCTTTTATTTCTTGTTATGACCAGGCAATTTTTTGAAGACTTCGGTTTTTATTTATCGAGCTTACTGGTCGTTTTTCCAATGCAAATAAAATACTTTTTACTTAATTTTAATACCCGACGTTTCATCGATTTGTTGTCGACATTTTCAAGGGAATATATATGAAAAAATTGTAAATTAACTAAAACATTAAAATTTTTTTATAAAAAACACAAGAAACATATACTACTTAAAATCTATATCACAGTTGTTTTTCTTTTTTATTATCGAGCCATTTAAGTTTTGGTACCAATTTTTGAAATTTTTTTACAAAGTTTTTAGTATTTATTTTCAAAGCAGTCAAATTGGTAGATGATCCGACCAGGTTTTATCTTCTCTTAATATATGGAAATACTTTTTGTGATACAGCACATTTATCATTCACTGATTCTCCAACTCAACTTATAAACGTAAATTCACCATCATCATTGCCCCTTATACTACCGTTTGCTATTATTAAACCATGGTCCTCACAGAATTCCATAAACTTCTTACCCTTATTATTTATAACATTATCCTTAGATTTTCTTCCGATTAAATAAACTGGACACCAACTTTGAACGATTTCATCTATAGTTTGCTGCAGTTCCCCAATCCTTATATTAAGATCTCCAATTACCACTCCATTATCGCCACCATTTTTATAATTTTCAACTATACCAAAATCTACTTCCCATGTTGCACCTCGTAAAGGTAATGGATGTATTACTATATCTTTATGTCTTTTACCAATCTCTGTGTTAGTGATAACCGTGCATTGAATTTCTATATTTGTAAAGTTTTTGTTGCCCCATACATTCAACCCCCAATTGCTCTTCCAAATCTGTTGTTTCAATACGCTGTTTTCCAATATGGTATTTGAAATATTTTCAAAATTCCTCAAATATATCTTGACAAATATTAGTTTCTAATAGAATAACAATATCAAATTAGTTTATGTAGTTAACGAAATCAGTATGTAGTAGGTTATATTATACGAAAGTATTTTTATTTCTTTTATAACTTTTTCATTTATTATCGGTACTACATTATCAAAAGCTTTACAATTTTTATTTAGTTTTTTGGCATCAACTTAGTGAGACTAACAGGAACTTACCATTGAACGTGGATTACACTACTCCGAGGAGTGTATTCGAACGACACTACAAAACTCTGATACCGACCGGGGAATCCTGGTCAGGGAGGATTCCAGGTAGCAGGCGTTCGATAAATTTCTATACTGACGGACCGAAATTGTGTGGTCAAGTTGGTTTCGGAGTCTATTCAAAGGAGCTTGGACTAAATCTGGCTCGTAGGTTGCCAGACCACTGCAGTGTTTATCAGGCAGAGGTACTGGCAATAAAGGAAGTTGCTGACTGGTTGGGTCGGAATATTCTGTCTACAACCGCAGTCAACATCTACTCTGATAGTCAGGCCGCGGTAAACTTCTTGGAATCAATGTTCCTGAAAACAAGAACCACCCTTAGCTGCACGTCTTTAAATGAGATGGCCAAGCAGTTCGATATCAGACTCATGTGGGTCCCAGGGCACAGGAATATACCGGGAAACTGTAAAGCTGACGAGTTGGCAAGACAGGGCACTACCTTACGGGTTCCAGCGGGTGTTGGTATACCCCTGGAATCTTGCAAGCTGGAACTTCGACTTCACACTGCCGGCATAACCGACAACTGATGGGCTAATGGATCAACGTGCAGGATCACGAGACAGATCTGGCCGGCTCTAAATCATAAGCGCACTAGCGCGCTACTATCACTCCCCCGTGGGGAGATTTCAACAATAGTTGCTGTTATCACTGGTCACTGCATCATAGGGAGACACGCTGAACGCCTCAGGGTCTCGTCAAATGACTTCTGTCGTAGCTGCATGGATGTGGAGGAGGTGGAGAGCATAGAACGCTTCATTTGCTATTGCCCGGCGCTCTCCAGAACGAGACTTCGAACATTGGGATCGCCGTTTCTTCACAATCTGTCTGATCTCTCGAATGTGGACATTTCACATATCAGGGGCGTCATCAGGAGCTCAAACTGGTTCTACGGTGGGGACTGAGGGGAACACATATTCGTCCCGTGGTATCACAATGGACCCCAGAGTCTAAGTGTGCTTTTCCTTTGGTTTAGCAGCTACTTTCAACCTACCTACCTACCTAGAGAGAATATTATAATAATTCAAATCTAAACAAGGTATCATACAAATCTTTTGAGACTTCTTCGGCTTTTTTGGAGTTGCAAACTAATTCTTTATTTTTATTCCATTCAAAAAACTGACTTTCTGTCTTTAGCTTATCATTCCATACGCTTTTTTATTATTATTTATTATTTATTAAGTCTATGGTAAAACCTTACAGACTATTAAGAATAATACAGAGAGAAAAAAAAAATATAATAAATACAAATCCTTAAATCAAAAATTTGAGATTATGTATTTAAAAATAATATAATATTGCGTTTAATAATATCATCATTTAAAGATGATTATGTTTCCTGTGTGCTTCAGAATCTCGTCTACCATCCATGCAGATTTTGATTCGACAATAACGCTCATTTTTCCATTCTTCTCGTACAGATTACGAATATTTTCGATTTCAAATATAGTAGTACGAGTAAATTTTTTTAATTAATAGGTCCACAGCTTCATAAATTGACTTTCCTGCTTTTATGCCACGAATTATAACATTTTTACGCTTCATGTGTTCTTCTAAGCGCACAATAGTAGCGTGATCTTTATTTTATTTTTCTTCTGGAACCCGTACGTTTTCTTTCAAAAGTTGGGTTTCCTTTATAATATTATCAGCTTTCATTATAAACAATTGTACATTTGTTTTAATTTCGGCAAAATCTTCTTTTGTAGGTAAATTTTTAAGTTTGTCATATAGTGTCATTGCCATAGCTCACTGCATCATCTCCAACAGAAACTTAACGTTAATATATCCTACTGCCCCTACATTTATCATATAACCTGGAGATGTTTCCATAATTCTTCGTTTTAATGATGGTGTTTGTGTGATTGATTTTGATTTGATTGCATACTTTAAGGCTTTTTGTGAATAGCTGAGGTTCCACATACTAAATGCTTAATATGTGTTGATAAAGTTTATCAATAATATTTGCAACACACTAGCTGTTTATTCTTGTTATAGCAATTTATATTAATTTTTGTTGCTTTTTGATGTGTAAACATCTATACGCGCAGGGGGGCAAATTTCTATTTCACAATACAATCACAAAAACAGCGTAACTCATATCGGTGTGAGCTGAAGCAGATAACGCTGTGTGACTTAAAATTGTTTTTTTGTGACACTTTTTTAAAAGCGTCATCTATGTATCACTTATATACGTTTATATTAGGATATTTTTAACGTTTTACAGCAAACGGTTGTTGAATTAGCTGAAACAGTTTTTGCTATACATAGATGACGCTTTCTGTTTGATTTTAAAAAATTACATAAAAAAATCTTTAATTACTAGATGTTTACACATCTTCCCTGTGATCGGACTCACATGATTTTTTTTTATGCCGTAATGATATTTTCACAAATTTATAGTTTGAATTTTTAAGAAACAATCAATTGGCATATTAAAACTTTAATTTTTCAGAGCAAAACCACATATCCGGCTCGATCTTCATCAACAGCAATACTTGTTTAATTATTTAAAATATATAATAAACTTAATTATTATCGAAGCTTGGCTTAACACCGTCTTTACACACCCAATGCTGCTAGACTTCAACAGGTAATTATTGCACTTACGTAAATAAAATTTGTTCTTTGGGAACTAAGTACTAAACGCCCATTAAGTGATGATTTATCAGCACAATGCAGCAGTTCACTCTAGTCCGCTGTTGCGAAGTCCAAAAAGGGTACAAATTCGCCTACCCTATTTAGCCCTCTTGGACGTCTTTTCATTATAAACTTGACAAATTAGCTCGGAATTGCTCACAGTGTATATGAAAATTCTTCATATTCAATAATCACTGGGTGAAATATGTTGATAAAAAAATATGTTTCCCCCCTAGTTTTTACGTATTAATTTTTAGGGCCAGTAATACTAGGATCAACCTTGTGCAAGAATTGGTGTAATTTACATCGTTTTTTAAATTTTCCAACTTTACATTCTTGAACACCGCTACATTTCTGCCAACAACTGCTGGCTTGGGCATGTACCTTTCAAACTAACAGTATTATTTTAGACACCAAACATGTAGTTGTGTTCGACAATATATTGTGTGATTCTCATGTAAAGCGTGTAACCTGTTAACATATTCATTTACAAATGCTTTTCTGGTTTACAATTATCATCAATTGTATTTAAGAGCATGAAAGTATTTATTTTATGTAATTATGTTCTTCTGTATTTGTGAACATACGAGTATGTATTCGAGCGAGTGTAACCAAACTCATATGTTGGGGTTGTTGTTTTGTTTTTTTAATTTTAGTATTTTTTCGTGTCTGAATTTAAATTGTTGATGTTAATTTTCAATTACGTTTGCAAACAAAACTTTCTATCGGTACGAAAAGATTTAAGAAAACATACAAAAACAGAAAGAAGTTGAATTTATTTTGTCTTAGCAAATATTTTAGTAGGCGTCTAAGCAATTTTTTTTATATTAAAATTGCTCGTATATAAAATATTAATCATACATATTTACATAAGAATTTTTTTATTTTTATTACTGCTATAAATAAGTTATAAAAGAGAAAAAATTTTGTCTTTGACTATTAAATGTAATTTAAATAGTAACATTTTTATATTAAAAAATATGTACTTAAATTTGCTGGCATGACTTTGAAAATCTATTACTTTTAATATACATAAGAACTCAGGTTAAATGCTTTTAGGACTTATAAATGGTTCACTTAAAATTAGTACAAAATTAGTGGGTCCGAAATAGTAAACTCTAGTAAGAAAAGTATTATATAAATATATTTTTTTTTTCATGTAAACTTTATTTTTAATATTAAATTTACCTGTTTTAGGCCTAGCAATATATTATTAAATTCCATAAAACAACTATAAGAATTTTTTTAAATAATATATAAAAAATAATATTGTATTGATACAGTAGAGGTCAGTGAAGCAAACAAAAAAAATGGTAACACATATACAGCTTTTAAAATATTAGTCTTATTAGAATAATATTTTTGGGGACTATTTAGCCAATGATTTAGGCTTTCTAAATATCAACATTGAGACAACACAGTGTGCAATTGAAGCAAAGTTGACCGTCTAGAGGTAGAAAAAGGCTATAATTACGGGTAGCTTTTTTAAATATGAGCCAATTTTCGTAATCCAGATAAAAAGTTTAACATGCGCATACTGTATTATTATTGCTTGGCAAATATTTGATATCAAACATTTTATTTCTTTCCTGAAAATAATGACTTTTATTTAAAATATCTGATATAGCGAATACTTTTAACAAAAAATTCGTTAAAAATTTATCTGAATACCTCCACCGTGTTGTAGGACAAAAAAAATTTTCAAATCGAAGTTTCGAAGACTGTATAAAAAACTTAAAAATTTCCTGCAATATCTGTCCAATTTCTGCAACAAACTTTGGCGATAAGAATATTTTAAAATTCTTCAAAAATCGCTATTAGCGAATTCTTGAATATTTAGGATGAAATTTGTAAACTTATAAAAAAAATACAATTTAAGTTAATGGGATCTATATAAAAAAAATTAAGTTAGGTTGCACCATTTATAACTCAAGTACGGCTGGATCAACTTTTGTGATTTTTGATTTGTTGGCTTCGTCTCCACCCAGAATACCAGAATAACTACTAAAATATCTGAAAAATTCACATGTCTCGAGTACTATGACAGGGAGAGCTTTGCAAATTTGTGTGAGGTCATATGTTACTAATTAGAGTAGCCATGTCGAAAATAGGCGGGATCGAATAAATGGGCGTTTCACCTCCTGTACAAAGTGATGTAATATCCTATATCTTCAGTAATATTTAAAGGGAGTAACAATACTTTCTCTGATTTCACAGGTTACTAGTATGAGTAGCCCAAATAAAATCGGCTGGTATCGGATCAGCAGGCGTGTCGCCTCACAAGCAATATAGTTATTCAATAGAACATGTCTCGACTACTATAAAAGGGAGAACTTTGCAAATTTGTGTAGCGTGATTTGTTGTTAATGTTAGTAGCCGCACTAAAATGGACATGGTAGTTGCCGTACAAAGCAATAACTGAATAAAAAGGTTGGTGCGTCTGTCTATCTGACAATCACGGCTGAACCACTGAAGCCATAGATGGGGCTGAGGTTGCTTTTTTCGAACTGTTTATTTATGGACCAATTTTGCACTAATATGGAAATAAAACGAAAGTAAAACTAATATCCGTTCGGTGGTGCCGAGGTGGAGATACTTCCAAAAATTCAGTTTTCTCTACATATAATTTTCATAAGAAGAGTATTAACTTTATATGTAATAATATAATTTGGTGTAGTTACAAAAACTTCCGACAGGTGGCGTAAGTTGCCATACACAATTATTTTCGACAGCGATAAGGCAATTTTTGCAGCAAAAAAATATAATCTTCAAAATTGGATTTATTAAATTGAAAATGAAATCTGCGTTTGAAATAATATATTGAATTTCATTTCATTCTTATTAAAAATGTCCTGCCGTAATTGAAACACATATTAAAAAAATCTTGGAATAAAATAATGTTTGCTTGGTCAGCTAGTAAATCTAATAAAAAATTTTTACTGAGTGTAACTTACATTTTTAAAATTTTTTTATAATATATTTATTTATTTATTTAATTATTTAATTTGATGTTTCATACACAAGACTTATATCTCATATTGCAGTACGAAACTGAAAAAACGCTCACACAATATTACTTAAAATATATATAATTAACTAGCTGTTTTTACCCCCTCTTGCCCGGGATCCAAAGGCCTTTGACTTGAAAAATTGTTCACTATGCTTACCAGGTGCTGAGTCCCCAATGAATAAATTCCCAAAAAAATTAACTTCTCCCAAAAATTTGTACGTTTTTTGGGCAGTAAATTCATTTTTAATTTCAATTTAAATTTTTTTGATATTTTAAATCAGAAGTTTTTTTTATAAAACAATACAGCAAAAATGCTTCAAAAATAAGCTGTAAACATCAAATATAACGGAATCGTTTGCAAATTAAAGGAATCAGAAGTTTTAAAAATTGAATTAATTCATTCAATAAATGATCATCATTGAGCAGAGACGTCAAGTTTATAGAAGTTACAGAAATGGTTGCTTTAAGCAACTGCTTATAGTATATGTATGGCTTATTTTGATCAACAGGTAATTATTACACATACATTGATAAAATTTATCGTAAGACATTTCACTGAACTCTATTCCGCGAGCGAGTCGCGTCCGCGTCCGCGCGTTTGGCAGCTACACCCGTGCTGCCGCGCAGTTAGCGTAAATTAATTTTAATCGCCAAAATATATATTTCGGATCATTCCGATATTTTAGTTGAGCTTTCGCTCGTTTGGCAGCCACACCAGTGCTGCCGCGCAGTTGTTATCAACTTATTGCAATTGCCAAATTATATTTTTGAGATCATTCCGATATTTTAGCTAAGCCTGTTCCGCGAGCGCGAGCGCGTCGCGTCGCATCTGCGAGCCGGTCCCGCGCATTTGTCAGCCACACCCGTGATGCCGCGCAGTTAGCGTCAACTAATTTTAATCGCCAATATATTTATTTCGGATCATTCGGATATTTTAGCTAAGCCTGTTCCGCGAGCGCTTCACGTCGCGTCCGCGCCCCGATTCCGCGCACCGAAATGATGCTTTTGAAAGGAATTACAGATATTAAATAAATTTGTTTTAGGAAAGATATTGAGAGCAGTATGTGGAATTTGTTCATTTTATTCGGGGACTTTTTTTTTAAATTTTGGGAATTTGTTCACGTGAAGTTATTTCCCAATTTTTTGGGGATTATACAACCCATATTGGGTACATTATAACTTCACTGGGTTTATCTTTTGAGAGACAGTTGTATCTGTTTAAAAATATTCGAGACTTAGTTTCTAACATCAAAAAAGCCGACGATGAAGCACAACCAAAACAAATTTTGTTTCAAAAATGATAATAATAATAAAGGCGAGAAATTGGTAGATGTAGCAATGAAAAGAAGAAATGCTAATTCAGAAAAGTGAAATCGAAGAAAAGAATATATAAGAAGCAGAATTAGTTTTAGTTAAGTTTTTTTATTTATTTTTTTATTTTATTTTATTTATTATAGTATCCTATACAACAAGACATAAATCTTATAATTAAAGTACAGGATTAGTAACAAGTAAAAAAGCATTATGGAAATTTTACATTGCTTAAAGTAAAATTAAAGAATAATACAATAGATTATTAAAGAAAAACATTGAGTAATAGATGATATGGATATCAACATAGGAGAATCAAAAAATGAGAATAAAATTTTACATTGAACATTGAACATTAAATAATTCAATTAAAAACCTTTTTATATAATATAATTAATAAGATTACAATAGCATAGAAAAATAATATAATAATATCAAAAATCAAAATTAAAAGTTTTTATGAGTAGTACAGAAAGAGTTCTCTTTTAAAATGCAGAGCGTTGCTTATAAATTTAATGGTCGCAGGTAGTTTGTTCCAAAGACGGACTGAATTAACATAGAATTGCCAGTCAGATATTAAACTTCGATGTCTTATATGTATAATGTCATTAGATCTACTAGAACGTGTAAATTGGATTCTTTCGAAGAGGTATGGTGGTTCATGAGTGTATACGATTTTGTGTAAGAGGATCAAAGTTCTTATTTTCAAGAGATTAGTAATTGTAACTCCATAGAGCTTTTTAGAGTACTGAGAGATGTGGTCATATTTCCTCAAATTAAAAACATATCTCAGTATAGCGTTGTAAGTAGATATAAGTTTTGTCAGACTCCTTGAGTCACAACTAGCATATATTTCGCAACCATATAACGGGTGATTTTTTAAGAGCATGATAACTTTTTTTTAAAAAAAAACGCATAAAATTTGCAAAATCTCATCGGTTCTTTATTTGAAACGTTAGATTGGTCCATGACATTTACTTTTTGAAGATAATTTCATTTAAATGTTGACCGCGGCTGCGTCTTAGGTGGTCCATTCGGAAAGTCCAATTTTGGGCAACTTTTTCGAGCATTTCGGCCGGAATAGCCCGAATTTCTTCGGAAATGTTGTCTTCCAAAGCTGGAATAGTTGCTGGCTTATTTCTGTAGACTTTAGACTTGACGTAGCCCCACAAAAAATAGTCTAAAGGCGTCAAATCGCATGATCTTGGTGGCCAACTTACCGGTCCATTTCTTGAGATGAATTGTTCTCCGAAGTTTTCCCTCAAAATGGCCATAGAATCGCGAGCTGTGTGGCATGTAGCGCCATCTTGTTGAAACCACATGTCAACCAAGTTCAGTTCTTCCATTTTTGGCAACAAAAAGTTTGTTAGCATCGAACGATAGCGATCGCCATTCACCGTAACGTTGCGTCCAACAGCATCTTTGAAAAAATACGGTCCAATGATTCCACCAGCGTACAAACCACACCAAACAGTGCATTTTTCGGGATGCATGGGCAGTTCTTGAACGGCTTCTGGTTGCTCTTCACTCCAAATACGGCAATTTTGCTTATTTACGAAGCCATTCAACCAGAAATGAGCCTCATCGCTGAACAAAATTTGTCGATAAAAAAGCGGATTTTCTGCCAACTTTTCTAGGGCCCATTCACTGAAAATTAGACGTTGTGGCAGATCGTTCGGCTTCAGTTCTTGCACGAGCTGTATTTTATACGGTTTTACACCAAGATCTTTGCGTAAAATCTTCCATGTGGTCGAATAACACAAACCCAATTGCTGCGAACGGCGACGAATCGACATTTCACGGTCTTCAGTAACACTCTCAGAAACAGACGCAATATTCTCTTCTGTACGCACTGTACGCATTCGTGTGGTTGGTTTAATGTCCAATAAAGTAAACTGAGTGCGAAACTTGGTCACAATCGCATTAATTGTTTGCTCACTTGGTCGATTATGTAGACCATAAATCGGACGTAAAGCGCGAAACACATTTCGAACCGAACACTGATTTTGGTAATAAAATTCAATGATTTGCAAGCGTTGCTCGTTAGTAAGTCTATTCATGATGAAATGTCAAAGCATACTGAGCATCTTTCTCTTTGACACCATGTCTGAAATCCCACGTGATCTGTCAAATACTAATGCATGAAAATCCTAACCTCAAAAAAATCACCCGTTAGTAATGTAGGTATTAAATAAGATTTTGCAAGTAGAATTCTAATATTAGGTGGTGTAAAAAATTGAGTATTCCAAAGAGATCGTAACTTTGCAAATGTTTTTCCTGCAGCAGCATTTATGTGGTCAGACCATGTAAGTGTACAATTAAAAGTGATACCAAGATTTTTGACCGTAGATACAATTTCAATTTTATTGTTATCAAGCATTATTAATGGTTCAACGGACAACTTTAAATTTTTCTTGGCAATTACCAAACACTTAGACTTCTTGGGATTTATACATAATCCATTCGAATTTGCCCATTCATGAACATGTTTTAGATCGGAATTTAGTTTCTCAACACAGTTATTTATATTAGTTGAGTCACCACTTATATAAAGTTGTACATCATCTGCGTACATGTGTACATTACAGTATTGTAGTTTTTGTTCCAAATCATTTATATAGAGTGTAAAAAGTAGTGGCCCAAGTATTGACCCTTGTGGCACGCCTTTCAAAACAGGTAACGAGCGAGATATTTTATTATTTACACAAACAGATAGACTTCGGCCTGATAAGTACGATGAAATTAAACGTGTTGATAAAGTTGAGAAATTATACATTTTGAGCAGCTTTAAGCAGAGAACTTCATGGTCCACAGTGTCAAATGCCTTGGAATGGTCTAGAAGAACAAGGAATGAAATATTTCCATCATCAAGTTTGCTACGGATTTCTTCAGAAACATCCATAAGGGCAGTTATGCAGCTGTGACTGCGTCGAAATCCAGATTGTCTTTTTGAAAACAACCCTTTATCATTAACGTACTTAACAATTTGTTGATGGAGTAATCGTTCAAACACTTTAGATAAGTAAGGCAATATAGCAATTGGGCGATATTCATTGTTTGATTTTGGGGTGGGTATAATTTTAGCATATTTCCAGTTCTTGGGATAAACATTCTTCGTGATGATATTATTAAAAATATATGTGATATAACGTATAATTAGCGGGATTATAATCTTCAAAAATTTCGGATGGATGTTGTCAAACCCAACAGCATTTGACTTTATAGCAAGGCAACTCGATATAACATCCGATTCAATTACGCAATTAAAGGAGAAACTATTACCAGGAATAGTAGGCTGTTGTTCATAATAACTAATATTCGATGGAACATTAGGGAGAGTTGTAAACGACTCATTGATTTCATCTACGTCTATTGCAGCAGCACTCACAAATGGTGATTTACCAACACCAATTTCGCGTATAGTTTTCCAAGTGTTTTTTGATCCAATAGCTGATGAAAAACAACGAGAATAATATTCAGATTTTGCACTTTTGATCATCCTATTAACTTCTTTTCTAGTATTGCAGTACTCAGTTTGGA